>JACJUY010001609.1:216785-235230 GCA_014220935.1 Platorchestia sp. MABIK
AAATCGATCAATCAACGAACGAAGACAATAAAGATCGAAACAAATCATCTCGGTCAGCGAAGAAGAATTTAATTTCATTGTTTAATATTTACAGTGATTCCTGTGAATCCTACGAGAAAAAAAGAAAGAAAAATAAGAACAGTTTATTTCCAATAGAGATGGTACAAAAGTACCACCATTGGTTTTTAAAATATCTTAAATTTAATACACTTAGATGATACACACACACAAGTATTGTAATACCCATGTCACTAGTCGATAAGTATACTTCTGTAATACTTTTAGAAGAAGGAACAGTTAATAAAGCTGGCAAACGTAGGTAGAGAATTACCCCCAATCGAGTTAAGTTGGAAGAACTAGCATGAAAAACAAAAGTATCATCCTAAAGCTGTATTATAAAATCATTTTGGCTTTTTACGAGTAATTTAATGAGAATGCATTCGCAGAAACTATTTGACCAAGAGTAACAGTTAAGAAATGCTCATGAAAACTACTGAATAATTGAACAGCAATAAATAAACTGCACAACACACGAGCTACTTCCCGTAGATCATTACTGCGCATGTTTGAACGCTATGCCTAATTTCACGATGGACGAATAACGAAGCGAACTTTCAACATATCGAGCTTATGGTGACCGCCGCAGGCAGTGTTTAGTCCGCTCGCCTTGCAAATTTAACGTAGAGTGATCGCGCTTAACAGTGCATACTCGGTGTGTCTCTCAGGTAGTCAAACATATAAAAATGGCCCTAATTCCTCGTCTAACCTAGGTGCCTGAGGTCAGTACCAGCTTGGGTGTGTAAACGATGTTTGATGTAGGTTAAAAGGCACTCGAAAAACCGAAATGCAGGTATAAGGTTTATGAACTTGACTAGCATGAAACATCCATTTTTACACATCCTACTGTCGTGACTATAGATGAATGGGAACACTAATCAGCGGTTGGCTCTCAATCTATTTCCGCAGACAATATTTGTGACATCATTTGGGTAATTCATCCCAGCTGTCGCTGGAAAACATAATTTGCCGTTAGTACTGCTAAACAAGCCGTTACTGTAGTCATTGATGCCTGGAATACACTGATTGCGTTTTTAGTATGGAAGTCTCCCAGAAATTTTAGCCCCAGCGTCTCACTCTTGCTTCTACCACTTTGAATACTCCTGCTCTTACTTTAAGAATTACGAGGAATTCTTTATTTCATTTTATTTTATGAGATACTATCCTAAATTGCTTCATTTATGGTTGCAGAATTAGTGTTCAATTACATCAGTTCATGTAAGCATACATTCCTATTCACAAGTTTTTCTCACTCAGTCAATGCAACAACAAGGCAGATCTATCTTATTTCAACCCTGATTTGTCTTTTTTAATAGAGCGCTGTATTTTCAGATTGCTTGCAATGATTTCTTCCGAACTTAAAATTTCGAACTCATTTTCGCGAACAATACAACGCAGCATTTCCAAATTCATCGCTCTGAGATAAACGAATACACCAGCATTTCGACGATTCTCACTTTTAGTTTTGAAAATTCACACTGGAATATCCCTACAATTTGTGAGCAAGGTCGCAGCTGCAGCAGCTAACCACTTCATGTCTTATCTGTATCACCCATAACTCTGATCAGGTGACCCCTAAAATCACGGTGATGCACTGGAGACGTTCAACTTCGACAAAGCTAAACTTCCATCTATCTGAAACAAGAGTTTCATCCAAGGCATCAAAGAATTCACTTTGCAGTAATCCTGCGTAGAATATCTTCGGACTGACTCGTAGACTTGCACAAAGCTGCACTTCGTACTGGGCACGTGAGGTCTTCGTACATTCCCTTTCGTCAGCCACATCATTATTTCTATCTATAATCAACTCGAAACAGTTGAGTCATTTCAAATGGAAAATAAAAGAAAGCTCGTTGTTGGCTAAGACTAAAACTCCCGCCAAAGATTACACACTCCTACGCTAAAAGCGCAAACCATGTTTATTTGTACTCCAGCTACCCTCCTACTCAGCGCTGTCTCAAAGATGAAACTAAGCTATTGGGTTTGAATCATTACCATTATTGTAACTGTTTAACCGCCGTTACCACCAACAAGCGATCCGCACAGTGAGACGCAGTAGCCAATTACATTTCAAGTACAATTCAAAACAAATTGTAAATGACATCTATGAATGTACTACATCGCTTTGCATTTTACAACTCTTGTGAAATATTGGGTTTGAAATGAAAATACAACAAAGAATATGAAGATTTTAATATAATTCACAGAAAGGAACAATTCTCGACACAAACAGAAATGCAAAGCAATAACAAGAGAAGAAATAAGTCATGGAATGCATCATGGAACGTTGGTTGGAATTGATGCCGGTCTTACCGCTTTGTTCCCGACACTCCAAGTCGGTACCACCTGCCACACCGTAGAGCTCGCCACATCATTGTCAGGTCACATGCAAACCCTGTAACCTTCTCGGACGGTCGTCACCATGTGTTACATCCGACATCCTATTTTCAATTGAAAACAATGAAGTATGTTGAGGACATAGAGATTTCGTAAATGGTATTTTCTTACAAGTACGCTATAGAATACGGAAATTGTAGGACTGAGCAGATAATATACTTTGTTCGAAAAGCGTTCAGAGGAAACTGCGTTCACGCTGAAAGGCCTGGAAAGAAAATTTGTGAAAAAGCGCATAATTAAGGGCTGTTAGGAGTACAAAGCAAACTTATCCAAAAACATTAATGGATTTCATCCACAAAAAAATAAAACAAGCTTGTACTTCTTAAGGTAAAAAATTCACTTGGAACTGAATTATTAGTGTTTAAAACTTAACGAGAACTATAAAATTTCTCTAATGGACTTCTAAAGCACATTGAGAAGTCAATGAAAAAAAATATCTCATTGATCAGTCAAATGCGAAACTAGATTAAGTGAATTAGGTTAAACTTTATTGTACACCTTAGAATAAGGTGATGGTAGGATGCCCTAGAAGTCGCTGAACTTGTTCGGGCACACAGGTAGCTATACGCAAATTTGACCATTGTACTAGACTTAAGAAACATTCTACCTCTGTAACACCTGTGGTAAATAAACTGTTTAAAATTGTTTAAATAAATCATTCAGGAGTTCAATGTAACCAGACTGAAAACATAATATTAATGAGATGTTCAAGAGGCATCACTATTCCTGCGGCCGAAAAGGAAGAGAGATTAATTACACAGCACAACGCATTTTAATCAGACCAATAACCTCCAGGGGCGCGCTTAGTTTTATTACTCTGAGCGCACAAGATTAGATTAGATTAGTCATTAGATTAGTCGTTAGTTTTAGCCTCCCTACCCGCAGCAACAAATGCGATCCAAAGAGAGGAAGGAGGAAGGCACCATTTAGTATGAAGTTGAGGGAACGCGGAATCTAAGCAGAAAGGGCATAGAAATAGTAAACTGTGAACGAAGATTATGGAACAAGACCAAAGTTGAAGAAGAAAGGAGTAGATGCTGAAAAACAGGACAGCAGTGAACCGAAAAAAGGTGGTCCTTAACATAACAAAAGCAACAAAAGCATCGGGCCCTCACATTGTCCCCCTGGGAGCGCTAATTTCCATAGATACAATAATTGTATCCCCCTGAGGGGCGAGCACACAAGAACTGGGCCTAAATTATACTCGAATAAAGACGAGATGCCTCAGTCGAAAATTTCCCCAACGACACGATGAAATACAAGGAAAACCTTAAGAACCACAAATCAAACCGAAACAAAATTTACGAAATTAGCTAACGGAGCCGAGACTTGCTCTCGTCACTTGCTACAAGAAGCAAAATACTGAATGCAGACAAATAACGAGTAGCACGTTATGCGAAGCGTCACTCATGTACGTGAGAGTAGTCACTACATGTCAAAATAAAATAAACAAAATAGTATAACCCAGGTGTTTTATGTGATTAGTGCGGTGATTTACGTACGTGTATGTAGCTTAAAATTAGAATGCAAATTCGACTACACAGTGAAATAAGGGACTTATTAAAGCAGAGGCTTACAGGTGTTTGTGCCCTGCGCTAGAAATAAACTGAAACTTTGTGGATAACTTCCAAACCTGACCACCTCTTAATTACGCTAATTTGATCATCAAATTAAGACTTTACATTAATTATAAGTTAGTTTAAGCCTCTCTAGTCACAACAAGGTGCTCCCAAGAGGGGAAGGAGCGAGGCACCATTTAGTATGGAATAAAGGGAACTGGAAACCCCACACTTTGCGTACAGAAACAACATAATAGAAAGGAGTTTAAAAGAAACAAGAAAATAATTGGGTAAGACAGCAATTAGAGCTGAGAAAAAGACAGCAGTGAATTGAAAGCAGATCGTCCATAACCAAACCAAAAATTGTTCATTTTAACGAAAGAAAAGTCTACCTAACCTCTAGCTCGGGACTTCACATCTTCCTCCAGGGGAGTACGGTTTGGTAAGACAGTACTTCCATAATAATAAAAAACCTACGAGGAAATGATATACGAATCTCGGCTGGCATAGCCCATAACGCCGACGATGAGTACTCAAAATGAACAAAAATGGAAGAGGAAACAAGCGAGATCACTTGTAAAACAGTTCCAGCACCGGAGGACGCCAGTTTTTATCACAAAACATTAGATTAGATGTTAGTTCTCTCCCTAACCACAACAAAGGCATTCCAAAGAAAGGGAGGCACTATTTTTTTAGTATAGAGTTAACGGAACGCGAAATCTATACACAAGGTGTTTAGAAACATTAAGCTGAGGAAGAAGTTTATGAAAAAAGATAAAAGTTGAAGAAAGTAGTAGGTGCTGAAAAACAGGACAGCATGAACCGAATAAAAGACGGTCCGGTCCGTGGCAAAGCAAAAACCTATTCTATTTCGACTAAAGGAAGGCCTACTTAACCATTAGCTCAGGACCTCACATATTCCCCCTGGAAGCCCCAATTCCCATAGATATAATACTTGTATCCCCCTGAGTGGTAATTTCTATTTATAGTGTAGTATAGTTATAACCCCGTACGGGGTTTCATTTCAACAGTGAAACGAAAAAAGCCGAGGGCAACTCATGCACACCTGAGACCTCGGCCAACTCGCACACAGCGCTGCACAACGCTATTCTGCAGGGCTCGCGAACGATGGCTGACACGTGCAGCATTCTCCTATTGAAGCTGATAATTTATGACATTAGTTCAAGACTCGCAAATCACAACTTAGCCATAATCACGAAAGCAATGAGATTAGATTAGATTATTAGTTAGTGTAAGCCTCCCTATCCGCAGCAAAAGCGATCCAAAGAGAGGAAAGAAGAAGGCACCATTTAGTATGGAGTCAAGGGAACGCGGAATCTATGCAGAAAGGGCATAGAAACAGTAAGATAAGAAAGAAGTTCATGAAATAAGATCAAAGCTGAAGAAGAGAGTAGTAGGTGCTGAAAAAACAGGACAGCAGTGAACCGAAAAAAGATGGTTCTTAACATAACAAAAGCATTTTATTTCAACAAAAAAAAGGCCTACCTAACTCTCAGCTCGGGCCCTTACATTGTCCCCCTGGGAGTGCTAATTCCCAAAGATACAATATATGTATCCCCCTAAGGGGAGAGCAATGAGAAAGGACCATTTTGTAAAGACTGGAAAACGAGAAAATTAAGCCCTACGTGTGTTCCCAAAAATACCCTTTGCATAGGAACAACAAATTAGGAAGAAGGAGGAAGAATAGACAAAAGAAGAGATTGCCAAAAAAAAACATGAAAACTGAAAGAAGCAAAGCGGGCGCGAAAGGTCGATTATAAGAAGGCCATCCATTGCTAGGTAACTCAACAGTACCTCCCCCCTTGCACCAGATAAACAAACCCAGCTAACCTAAACCTATTGTCTATCCTATGCCCCCACAGCAGCGAGGCTCAGGAATCATACGCGTTCGCTAAAAGAGTAAAATTCACCAAATACGCTGATAGGCAAAGTACATGTATCATTGCCTCCTCATGTAGTTGTATACCTCACACTCGACAGTTCTACTCAGCCGTGAAACCAATCAAATTCTAAGAATAAATTTGCACTCAAGTTGACATTGCGTAGTAAATGTGTTTGACCAGACAAATTACATAACTACAACAGGAGACCAAAGAGGAAATAACATGACCGGTACTGTAAGAATGAATTGCACGTTAATACTGGCTCAAGATCGACTAGAAAATGAATAACTAAGACTAGAGAACATGAACACAATGCAACCTCAATTCAGAGATAATTATTATTGTTGTTGTAGTTGTTCAATATAGGCTTTTAGCACCGAAGTCACTACATTGGCGTTTCATCAGTTCACTCGGAGCGAGAGGAAATATTTCACGCAAAAACGAGCTGAATCGCATTAATGAACAGCGCTAACATGAACACAGAAGTACATAAGGAAGAATATAAGATTAGATTCGATAATAAGTTAGTTCAAGCCTATCTAACCAAAACAAAAGTGTTCCAGAGATTTCAAGATTAGATAAGTTGGCATAAGCGCCTCCATAACTACAACAAAGATACTCCTAACAGAGGAAGGATGAAGGCCCCATTTAGTTTAAAATAAATGGAACGCGGAATCAGTGCACAAGGCGTGTTCCCACACAAGATCCCCCGCGCATAAAAACGGTAAATTGAGAAAGAAGATTGTAAAATAAGATAAAAGTTTGAGAAGAAAGCAGTAAATGCTGAAAAACGGGAAAGCAGTGAACCAAAAACTGATGGTCCGTACAAAAATAAAATATCTATTTCAACAAAGCGAAGCTAACCTAACTTTCAGGTTGGGACCACGCATCTTCCCTCTGAAAGCCCTAATTTCTAAAGATACACTAGTTGTGCCCCTGACGAGGGCGGTCACTTGGTTAGCATTTCTGAGCATTCTTTGAAATAATCGGAAATTGAACGAGACATTATGACAGCATTTTCACGCATTTTCACTACGAAAATATCAAGTCAATCTATAACACGCACAACGAAGTTCAAAATGATGTACGTGACAACAAAAGAGGAAGCCAAACTATGAGCACAAGATAAATAAATAAAATCACGGCCCTTAATACACCTATAAAAACGAACGCAAGCGATAGCTTAAAATTCTAATGACATAAAACACGCAAACCGAATTCGGGCATAAAACTTATGGGGCAATGAAGAGCGAATTGAAAATGGCTGATCAACTCCGCGTAATCCTTATCTGGACAGCCAGCGTCACTCAGCAGAGCCACTTCAACAGGCGGTCCACAGCGATGCTCACTACACAAGTTCTCATTAATATTCGTCAAACCTCCTTTGCTACTTTCACATTTATCTGGGGACTTCACTCCCTTACACAATTCATTAGAATTTAAAAGTTCCTGTCAACCAAAATAAAGACTACCAGTTTCCACAGTGCAACTAGAACAATATCAGTAAAGAATACTCTAAGCAAACTGCTAATAATGAATGGTTGGTGAGATAGATTACACTATTGTAAGGATAAATTTGGACAAGCTCTAAATTTTAATTCACAATATGTATATAAATTACGCGAGTACTATAACTTGAATCATGGACATAAAATACGGTAATAAATTAAAGATAAAAACTTTCCCCTGAATTTCGAATAGCAACAAGATAAGGGCATTCAATTTGATGAAACGCCAATGACAAAAGTTGAACATCAACATATACCTTTCTCAGTGACTAGTAGTAAACTTTGATCTAGAAAGTCAACGCGGAAATTTAACCTTTGCTGGGATTTTCCTGTAAGCTTCACTGCTGTGAACAGTTCAAACTTAGCCAAGGCCCGTGTCAAGTTTAGTCTCCCTGGAAAATGAACTTTCTTGCATGAATACAATTATTTTATGCTTAAGCACAATAATGAGAACATCTACCACAGACAATAATAAAATGAACGCTTCAAACTTCTTTGTAGTGTCATATATTTACACTTTATAAATGAAAATTAGAAAGAACCTGACGAGTACAGGAAAATTTTAAACAGATATTTGATACCACTGGACTATCAGCATCAGAAAATCCCAAGAATTTCAAAAGCACACTGAAGGTAAGCTTAAATCAGACTTCACCAAGTCTTTCAGCTAAATGTAAATGATAACTTGTAATTACCCTGGAAAATGCACAAACTAATTTAAAAATTATCAGTACAAAGAAAGGCACTCAATTTACAGATTATTAAGTAAACCTTCCATTTACAAAACCAAATTATACACAGAAGTTACATTGAAAATGATAAGCTTTATGCTTATTGATACATACAGCAAAGAAGGGCATAACAGAGCAACTTAAAACATCTTGCTATGTAATTTCTCACCATGCATTTTTTAAGCTGTCAGACATTAAAACACTAAACCAATAAAAATTTTCTTAATATACGACACGAAGACCGTGCCCTGATTATACTGGTCAAAGTTGAACTGTAGAAAAGAACTAACAGGACCCGCCGTCTTCTTTCTTCGTAAAGAAAGAATTGGACGGATCAGAAAGAGGATCAATATCCTGGAAAACGCGGTACCAGTCCAACTTGTCGCTCTTGGGACCAACAGCGTGCAGCGAGGAGTCGCCTCTGGCGCTGGCAGACCCAGCACCTCCTGGCGCTTGGCCTCCTGATGTTGCCGTCGTGTTGGCGGTGTTCGTGGCAGAGGGAAACGTGGCAATTGAAGTTGAAGTAGACGAAGGAAGCGCGCCTGGATGATGACCGCCGACTGGTGGATTCATGGCGGCTTGATTGCTGGACCCCTGAGACAGTCCTTGGTTCCAGTCAAGCATGCCAAAGTCGAGCAGCTGCGACGGCATGAACATGCGATTTGACGGCTGATTTTGGGACGCTGGGGCACCCCCGCCAGAGTTGGAAGTGAGGTCCCCCACAGGGAAGTCTGACCCATGAATAGGAGAGAGTGGCTTGTGTTCGGGACTGTCAAACAAATCCTTCAACATTTTTTGCGTATCTCTTTCAGAATCTTCAGTATCGCCACTGAGGAGATCTTGATCGTGAGCATTTGTTTCCTTTTGCCCGGCAGACTGCACGTCTGAAGACTCCTCATACAGATTCAGCAAGCTATCGGAAGAACTTGGATTGGTGCCCGCATTGTTACCAGCACGACGGCGGCTTTGGGGAGAGCCTCCTTCATCATCGTGGTACTCGGCGCCGAAGAACGTGCGGTCGTCATTATTGGTCTGCTCACCGCGTCCATTATCTTCGTCATCGATGCACCGACGATCCTCCGGCTCAGCGAGCTCTTTGATCACCTGGAAGTTGTAATGCTGGTAGCCACGGAAATTTGACGCCACAGTGTTGAGCGTCTTGGCTGTCTTTTCAGAGAAAAGAATGATGGCATTTTGGTAGAGGATGAGAGCATGAGAAAACATGTTGCAACGAGATGCTGCCAAAAGATCTATCTTTTGAATGCTCTTTATTTTGAGCACATCAAACTTGGCTTTCTTCTGACGCACAGTTTCCTGGACCTGTCGAAACTTTTCTAGTTGGCTGTACTGGTCAGGGTTAAAATCCTGGGAAATATTTTTCATCCACATGAGAGCTCCTCGATACTCAGTGCGCATTTTCTCCATCTGGGCCAAAGTACGGCCTGAAAAAGTAGACTTATAAGTGACGTGATCCCCATAATTTTAGATTAGATTATAGTTTAATTTAAGCCTCCCTAACCGCTACAAAAAATCATATCGAAGAGAGGATGGAGGAAAGTACCATTTAGTATGGATATTAGGAAATGCGGAATCTATGCAGAAGGGGCATAGAAACAGTAAGCTGGGAAAGAAGTTCATGAAACGAGATAAAAGTTGAAGAAGAAAATAGTAGGTGCTGAAAAACAGGACAGCAGTGAACCGAAAAATTCGGTCCTTAACATAGCAAAAAAATGCTTAAGTTCAACAAAAAGAAGGCCTACCTAACTCTCAGCTCGGGACCTCACACATTTTCCCCCTGGGAGCGCTAATTCCCATAGATACAACAGTTGTATCCTCCTGAGGGGCCCATAATTTTAGAACCTTACAAAAAAACACCATAACTTGGACACACACACAGCAAAGTTGACAATAGAAGGAATGCAAAGAAAAGCACAGTTGCGTTGAGATTCATTGTTTCCCATGTTAACAATCCTCCCAAAAAAAAAATTGTGACACAATCCAGAAGCCAACGGGCAGTATTCCCTTGCTGTATCGAGACTCACTTCTTGCAGTTTCATCGCATCGCGGATTTGTCCAACGTTTACAGGTCCCGTTGTGTAACGCATGGTTAATTGGTGTATTTGTGTTACTTTTAGTGTGTAATTTGGTGAAAGGAAGCAGTACACTACCAATATATTTTATACATATTATTTACTTTTACTGTTCTTGATACTTTAAATTTACAATAGTCGTTACCTAAGTTAATGAAGTAAAAACCCACAAATAGATACTAAAATAGACATTAAAACATATTAGAAGAGGTGCATTTGAAGAAACCTACAGAAGTAATGTAGGAAAACTGAAGTAAAAAACAGAAAATGGTTGCATAAGTTGAGCTTTGAAGCTACAGTAGTTGGTGCAGTAAACATTTTAGTATCGCATACTCAATGCCGAGTACCTACATATAATTTAATATTTTTTTTACTTATGAGAAATTCAGTTCCAGGTAGTAAGTAAAATACTGTACTGTATGTATTTAGGTGAGGTAGCATACACTGTCACACAAATAAATTTCATGAACAAAAAATGTTCATAGGTGTGTGAGAGAAAGCAATAAGAAAGGCAGAAAGGTCAATAACATTGTTAAGAAGATACTGAGCAACTAAAAAATATGTGCAAATAAGAAAACAAATGCGGCACCACTTCGTGTATTTATGCCTCTAATCATCATTGAAATTGTAACTTACAACCTCACTTGGTAGCAGTGCAATCAGTTACTATGACACCCATAGAAATGACTGCAGTGGCTACACTAAACGCTACAAATGAGTCAGTACAGTCCAACAGTCGAAAATAAACACAAGGTTTCCATCTTTAACAGTTGCTTAGCAGTTTCGAAAAGATACACGAATGTGATTGGACCCCCTCTTTCACACAGAAGATCTCAAGCAAACAAAGAGGAAGAACCATTTTGTATGAAATTCTTAAAATAAGGAATCATGCACAAGATGAATTTCCGCACAGGATATCCTGCATTTAAAAGTTACATTAGGAAAGAAGAGGAGAAAAAGGCAAAAGAAGAGATGGTAAAGAAGGCATGAAAACAGAGAGAAGCAAAAACGGCACATATGATAGAAATCCAGAAGCCCATCTTTTACTAATAACCTAACAGCATACCCTGATGCAACACCAGTCCCAACAGCATAGGATAGGTGAACCTAACTAACATGATTTTATCACCGATACTATGCCCATTTAGGAGGGAAGAAATTTAACAAACATTCACACTCAAACAATCTTCTCATAAATTTTTCTAAAATTAACATGAAAAAAAATTGTATCTTCTACTCTGAGTTTCAATAATTTACACAGGGATGCCAAGGCCAGAAGTAAAGCTGAAGTCTGATGTCCAGCCTAGAGTGTGTGCCAGAGTATATGTAGTATTTTCAGGCACTTTGTTTTGATCATTAAAAACTTTGTAAGACAACATTTTCCTGGCCAGTGCCAAAATACAAGTAACTACATAGAATTTTAGTTGATCATAAACCATCAAAGGAAAGTTCTACACTACCAGTCATGCATACTATTGATCAATAAAATTATTTCCACAGCCTCATAATCCATGACTGCTATCTTACTGTAATTAAGAAATTTATGCCACCATTTCTGGCCAATCAAAAAACTCAAGTGCATATTCAAGTTGCTTCATTTCTCAACTTTGACATGCTGGATTGAAATCAAGGATTGTTTCAGAAGTCCAACAATCTAGATACCATGAATCATACCTGTGTCCTCAATGGCCCTAGTCTGGAAGGTGTCAACCTCCTGGAAGAGGCGCACCAACGGAGCTCGGAGCGCAAGACGCTGCTGGGCCGTGTAGCTGAGACTCTTGCCAGTGGCAGTCATCACTTGGCTGGCAGTCCCACGGTCCTGCCGGCCCCAGTCTTTCAGTAGGCGCCCCATGGCATTTTCCTCTTGTGCAAGCACACACACTTTCCCCTGATATTCTGCTAGAGCAACCTGTGGAGCAGACATGCATCAGAGAAGCAGGTTTCATTCTCTAGCATATTTTTGATTCATTCTTAAGAATGACTGGAAAAATCAAGCTCTGAGTAGTTTCATGGCAATTTTTTAGCCACAACAAAATCTGTTATAGCTAGTAAGGTTCATCTATAAAGATGAAATTACATTACACAAGCATATTCCTCAATCTTTCAATGAAATAAAACAAAATTGAAAAACATTTGAATTTCAATCTGCCATATTAAATATGCTGCTAAGAAACTGCTTTTAGGAGAAACAGCTTATTGTTATTGGACAAGTACAAATAATGTGATTTAAAATTATATTTCAGATCACACAGTTGAGTAAGGTTGTGTCATATACGAGTAACGGAGTATAGTGTAAAACTTTTTTATCTTTATCCCAACCAGACAGCTGTACAAATTTATTGGCATTTTGCCTACTATATGAAAAAATGCATCACAAACTATAAAAATAACCAACCAATTGTGGTCAAACCTTATGAATAGACATTGCTAATGTCAGCCCTTATACATTTAAATTGATATTGGTTTAACATTCATCATTTAGGTTCAGAGCCTAAAGTTTTGAAAGAGTTTAATCTAAATTAAAGACAATAGTGTAAGGTAGATATATTTCTGTGGGCAGTGGATAGTCATACTTTATGTTCAGAAACAAATTATTTAGTGCCCACTGGGTATGCATACTGAATTAGCCCAAAAATAAATGAAAAATATGATTCTAAGAATTCCCATAAAACATGAAAATTTAAACTGACCTGTAATTCTTTTGTGCTTGCTTCAATAGCTTTGAAAAGCTCCATCTTAGCATCAAGTTCTGCATCAGAGGCCACAATGTGCGCATCCTGATTTTTGCCAAGCTTCCTCATGACAGCACTTTTGGTGAACCAAAACTGACGCTGCACTTTACCAAGCGTGCTGTTGTGGCTTGGGCTGCTGTTGCGTTCCACCCACCGGTCATAGCCACTGCCTGACCACCCATTGCTTGAGCTACCACGGCTGCTTTTCCCGTAACGGCCGTATGAATGGCCATATTGGCTGCTGTAACTGCTACTCATCATGTTCACAATACAGAAAACTTATATGCTGGTACAATTCAAGATTATTTCAGCTTAATTTAGACACTTTCTGAGAAAATAAAAATTTCAAGATTTACTCATTCCATCCACTAAAATACAAAAAATAGGGTTAAGACATAGTCTCTTAGTGTTTACTCTTAAACCTGAAAATGTTTACTAAACAAAAATTACACAAGGGATTGATGAGCGCATGTTGATCTCTGAAAATGAGACCTATTTAAAAAAGAGAGACCTGTTTTATTATGAATAAAACAAAAAATTTTTAATAATGATATTTATTGATGTCTAAAAAATAGTTGCAATGAGTAGCTAGAAAATTTTATTTAGCAGGTAGAAAGTCTTGACAAGCCATGGAAATATATTAAACTGTAATGACTTTGCTACAAAACAGCCAAAATCATTTTGGCAAAGGAAGTAGAGCTGAGGAAGGTAGCACCAGCCTGTGTTGGGCTCTACGATATCGATCCGCCAAGCCCAGACATAAACACAAAGATGGCTTATGAGCACCAAATTCCACAAGCCTGGTAGTACTACAGCATGGCAACACCCAACGACGAGAGGTTACCCTCATATGAAGCAGCAGCCCAGCGATGGGTGAACAATGTCAAACGTTAGTTTGGACATTTCTATAGGCGTTTGCGAATCATATTCCATAATGTAGTAGATTGTTTCGACCAATAGCTGTGGCAGTCTAACAATAACGGCCACTATAAAAACGTGTGCCAACGGTTAGAGAGTATTCATTCCAGTACGAGAGTTTGTCTCGTAAGGGTCTTTTCAGTGCTCCCTTTTGACTTGCTAAATTTGAACTCTGCCGGCACTCTGAGTTAGTCTGCGTTATTCCTGTGTTATTTAATAAATCCAACAAATTCAATTTAACGAAAACACTAGACCCTAAATCATCGCCGCCAACACTGCATCCTTCAAGGTCGAGTAATATTGTAGTTACTTTCTCATCGTTGTGTTTGCGAGTCCTCATTAATCCCTTGTCATAAATATCATCATTCACCTCTTATTAAATATGCTGGCCATGCAAACCCGTGTTTTTTCTTCAGTCCAAACTCGCTGAAAACTGACGATTTGAAGGTCAACCTTGAAAATGACCAATAAAATAGGACAAACATAATATTTCGAATAAAAATGATAACACGATCTTTGCTATATGTTGCATCGGTGAAATCAAAATATACGATCACGATAAAACTCTTTTTTCAAGTTTTTTTCAGTCTAAATTTCAATAGCTTGGGATTTATTGCAAAATATAAACGGAGTCTAATCTTCTTACCAAGAGGATGATTTTTCAATTTCTTGCCTCAATAGAACAACAAAAGTGAGTATCTATCAAAAATCAAAGATTTGCTGATAAAAAAACTTTTTCAGCCAGAACTACAGATTGCCAAACCTAATTAGCTATCCTGTCCTCCAATGTAAAATTTGTATGAAAACACTAGTAGATGCAAATATCTCAGGAGTATTTGTGCAACTAATTTTCAATATCCTCATAACAATACATAATTTGGTCAATATCAGGCTTAATGCGCTCACAGAAATTAAGAATTCCGTTCCAAAGAATCACTAAAGGAACACATTTATTAACGTTTTACACGAATGACGTTCTGCTCGCTGATGCGTTATTTTCGAGATATAACAATAATTACGTTCAGATAGGAATAACATATGGTCGGCTGCTTAGTCGCCGAATTGTTGGGTCACGCCCACTTTTATGGCGGGAGACGCCCACTTTTATGGCGGGAGACGCCCACTTTTATGGCAGGAGACGCCCACTTTTATGGCAGGAGACGCCCACTTCTTGCCAAGAAAATAACAGCCTCGGTTTGCGTGAGTTAAGGTAAGCTATTTTAGGGTGATTTATGTTATTTTAGGTTGGTTTATTTAACTAACCTAACATAACCTACCCTAACCTCACCCCTCGCTACGTCAATACTGTATTACAGCATATTTACGTGTCCATTCCTTCACTTTTATATACGACATTCCTGTAACTTCAAAGTTGAATAATTTGAAAATTACGCATCGGCGAGCAAAATGCCATTTGTGTAAAACGTTCTTAAATGTGTTCCTTAAGTGATTCTTGGGAACAGAATTCTTAATTTCCGTGAGCGCATTAAACCCGATATTGACCTATAATTTTTAAACATGTAAAGGAATCAGAACTTACTGATATACAAAAACAATATAAAAACTTCAGTAAAAAATATACAAATGAAAATTCAAGATTTAACATATATTAATAATAAGAGCAAACTAAAATACATAACTTTTGAGTCATAAATACTGAAGTGCACAGAAGTATTTCATTTGTAGAAACTAGCAAATATAATTTAACTATCATTATATTGGTTATTTTTAGTTTCAGACTTCCAATCCACAAAGACAATATCAATAGAGTTAAGAGAAGAGACAATTTATCACAGACAGTATAAAATAAAAAATCTATGCACAGAGTATGTGTTATATGCAAGATATGCATAATTGTGTTTTCCTACATCCTATACAGAAACAAAAAGGATTTAAATTCAGTTTAATGCACTCACAGAATTTATCAATTTGGTTCATAAGAATCAGTAAAGGAGTCCATTTAAAAATGTTTTATATCAATGACATTTCGCTTGCTAATCCGTCATTTTTTAGATATAACATGAATTACGTTTAGATAAGAATAACATTATAGAGTCGGCTGTGTTGTATCTGCATTGTTGAAACACGCGCAGTATTTTGATCGGAACCATCAGTGTCGGTATTGCTAAGTCAAGTTATTTTAGGTATATCTAAGTTAGATTAGGCTAGTTTATTCAACTAACCTAACATTACCTAACCTAATCAAGCCTATCATCATTTCAATTCCATATTACAGCATATTTATGTATCCTTTTCTTGAATGTTATATACCACATTTGTATAACTTCAAAGTTTGATAACTCAAAATTAACCAATCAGCAAGCAAAACATCACTTTTGTAAAATGTTCTTAAATGCGTTTGTTTAGTGATTCTTAGGAACAGAATTTTTAATTTCCGTGAGAGCATTAATCTCATTATTGATCAAAAAATTTTTGAAGGTAATAGAAAAGACCAAGAGAAAGCCAAGAAGACATGAAAACTGAAAAAGACAAAGTGAGCACAAATTACAGATGTCCCTAATACATATCTATAACTGAAACAACCTAACGGTATCTACCCCTACATCCACCCGTCCATAGCATGGAATAGATGACCCAAATAAATTTAAGCCTATCCTATACTCTTGAAGGAAGTAAAATTTTATATTCAACAATGAAACTCCAACAATGTTAGAAAAATTGGCATTAAATACCATCATTCACAACTTTGCATTTCAGAAATAATTTTTGGAATTTAAAAAACTTTTTATACATTTCAGAAAAACATAACACCAACTTGATATGAACTGTTCTAAACTTTTTAAATTCAAGCCACAGAAGGCTAACTTCAGTTTTATCCTTTTGTTGACAATGATCCTATGATGCTTGAAGATTTAAAATATTTTCATTTGTAAATTTAAAAAAATATGATGAATAAGCATTCATACCTAAAATACAAATTTTATAATGAAGCGGTATAACTAGGTGCCTAACATCCAGGAAACTGTTATCTCTAAAAAAAAAAAAACTACTGTAACAGTAAAATGTTTTTCAAATCAATTCAATAATAAAATACCAGCTCATAAAGTAATTTCAAGCGGTGAAATACATAACCATGATACCAAGATTTTACTTGGATAGTTTGGTGAATGAAATTTTATGAATACAAAATGTTACGCATAAGTTTTTCTCTGGATATGAGGTTTATAGAATCTAATCTTTCAGCCCCGGGAAGACAAACGGTTGGGTTTATCAGAAAATGTAATTTTTTGTGGAGTAAAGCAGTCGACCCCACAATCTCCGATTAATTGCAGTTTAAAATTCTTCACCCTTCATAACTCTTTCGTCGTGTCAGCTGGTGACGATTACGGATGGAAATTAATCAGACCTGACATCCGTTATTGACCAAGATGCGCTTCTGCATGATAGAAAGAATTGATTGTTTGAAATTACTATTTGAAATAAATCAAAAATTTTCCGAAAAGAGAAGCGCGGATTATGCCTACGAGTACCGTTTATTGAAAAGCATATGGAAGAAATTGTATAAACGCTATTCTTGCATCATTCCGTCTTCAATGGCTAAAAAGCCGTAATTGTGGTAACTAAATCATTTCGGTCACGCTATGTTAATTGTAGATATACCAGTGCAAATGACACAACGGTATTGATGAAAGGTGCAACATTTGTAAATCAGCTGCCAGCAGGTTGTTCGTTCTTAGTAGCACGTGCTCAAACAATGTTTGCCTCGGTTTCACAAACTAAGTTTTGATCCGTGAGAGTGACAGAAAATTAAAATTTTAATTTTGAGAGTTTTCATTTTACACTGAAATGATGTTTTAGCCTGTCTAAAATCTTTCCTTATGTAATAACACTTCTGCTGACGCTCTTGAGTGACTTTCATAACTTAGTTTTTATCGTGGAATTGAAGTTCACGTAGAATGAGAAAAAATGTCAATTTTTTGTACACAATGGAACCCAATTTTTCCCCAAAACAGCTAAGATAAGCCATCAACTGTGCCTAAACTTGTAACCGTTACTATACTGACTGTGAAGTGTATCAATTTAATAACCAGTGAATGTCGATTTTATAGGGATTTTAATTTATAAATCCTGTGGTGGTCTCAACGAGCCGTTCGCTTGTACACCAACACATAAGCTTCGAAGCGCCACCCCACGCAACGGCGGGCTTCGAGGCACCACCTAACCGCCATTCAATGGGAACGCGTGCTTAGCGCGTTACCGCACTATACCGGGTGTCCCACAAAAATGTCCCCGACTTTTTAACTGATTATATCTCCGCTTTAAAGTGTCATACATATTTTAATTGTATTTTCCACAATGTAGTAATTTTGTTTCCTTTTCGACTTTTCGAATAATTTTAATTTTTGAAAATCGATTGAATAGCCACTTTACAGGGATCGACATACTGAAAGAGGTAGAAAAACTAATTGTTCAAAGGAACAGTTTTAAAAACAACACTGGTGTTCTTCATTTCTCAATACCTTGTCTCGCCTCCCGCTTTTTGGCGGCGAGAAACTTCCAGAACTAACTGGCACAGAACATAGTCTTT
>JACJUY010001610.1:24109-81131 GCA_014220935.1 Platorchestia sp. MABIK
AAACTCTGAAACAAAACTAGTTAGAACAAAACTCTGAAACAAAACTAGTTAGAACAAAACTCTGAAACAAAACTAGTTATAACAAAACTCTGCACTAAAACTGGTTATAACAAAACTGTGAAGGTATAGTTTTGTGTCGATGTCCGGACCAGGTGCCTGTCCGTGCTGGCGGAGAGCAGAGGCTACTGGCGCATCAGCCCCGGCCACAAGGACGTCAGGAGCGAAGTCTTCGCTGCACTCAAGAAGTCGGCGCAGTTGTGGTGAGTGTGGCGGTGTGTCCTTGTTGGTTGTGGTGAGTGTGGCGGTGTGTCCTTGTTGGTTGTGGTGAGTGTGGCGGTGTGTCCTTGTTGGTTGTGGTGAGTGTGGCGGTGTGTCCTTGTTGGTTGGGGTGAGTGTGGCGGTGTGTCCTTGTTGGTTGGGGTGAGTGTGGCGGTGTGTCTTCGTTGGCCTGATTTGAGTAAATCGAAATTAACTGAAATCAAACAAATGGGAGGTTGAATACAGTTTAAAATGATTTGAGCGAATGGGAGGTCGGAACGTAGGGTGGAGCAATTTTATTTGATGGGAGGTTGAAACGCATAAAATTGGAATTCAAGGCTGGGAAGAATCCCCTATGGCATCGTTTTGTAGACGCTGATTGTGTGCAGTTTATTCTCGAGTCCATTTTGCCAACCTACACTAGTCTCACATGTATCACTTGAATCGAGAGCTGTTTCAGTTGAACTAGTGAAATTATTTTTTGTCAGTATAAGTGGAGGCTTTAACAAAATAATGTGTAATTCAAGAATGGACTAGATTTCCATTTTTGTTACACGTTTTAAGCATCACTGCCTCTAATATTTACGTACACGAACACCTGTGTTTTGTACATAACAAACTACTGTGTAGAGCTATGGGAGATCCTCAAGATACTATGAATGTTCTTCTATCATTTTGAGAGCTTCATTTGACGTCTTTTACTTTGCTTGTGAGAGCTCTTACCTCATGTAGACACTCTTCCTGCAGTATTTTAACACGTTTCCTGCGAAGGGACCCACCGGTGGTCACTGAGGGGATTATCATAAAGCTGCTGACCGAACTGCAGTCAATAACTCAATTTTACAAATACTTAGTGAAAGCTAAATGAATGCACTGTCCAATTAATGTTTGCTATTTTCAAAATTGTTAAATACAACTGACTTCAAATTTGAATTGAATATTGAACTTCAGTTTAACCCATCGCGGAAAACGCGTTTAGCCCCACGACGTTTGCGGTGCGTTTAGATAACCTCGAGATTGAGAACATTCTGCATTACAACAAAATGCTTTGAGTTCGATGCCGGTCCCGGGAAGGGATAAGGACGTTTTTAGATAGAACATCCGGGTGTGTTCTTTTGAATGGGACTCCACACACGCAACACGGCTGCTATGTAGCACATGACTGCCTTTGTGCTTGTTGGTTGTCCCAGTTGCAAATCTTAATTGCAAGTTTTTGATCTTTTGATGCTACAAACTGCTAGTTTTTGAAATCATCGTTCCTGCAGCCATCATTTAGAATCCGTTATCCACCTGGATATTATTCCTCCTGGCGCATTGTACATGTTATCGCCTGTCTTCCGTTAGTCACGTTGGCTAACTTTCATTAGTCATGTTGATCAACTCGTGAACATGACCTCACCTATTTGGAGTAAATGGATTAGCAACTTAAGAATTTAAAGCAAGTTTAAAATACAAATTTGGTCACAAATGTGAGGTAAGAAAAAAAAGCATGTTTTCCTCCGCATTTGAAGCACAAATAAAAAGCATGTTTGGTCCCGCATTCGAAGCAAGTTTGTCCTCATACAGGTATAAAGGGGAGGTGTTATAACAGCTCATTATTTCCCAGCGATTGAGTGATGTGAGCGTGTGTGTGTGTGAGAGAGAGAGAGAGAGAGGGAGAGAGGGTGAGAGAGAGAAGAGACAGCAAGCCCTCGGGTCCTCAAAGTTTTGAAGTTATCATGTCTCTCTAATTTCAACTTCCGCATAATGTAAAATTGGCATAAATGTCGTTAAAAATTGTTACACGCTCTCAGTGTGCTGCTGCATACAGTTGCAACACGCTCTCAGTTCGCTGCTGCATACAGTTGCAACACGCTCTCAGTTCGCTGCTGCACACAGTTGCAACACGCTTTCAGTTCGCTGCTGCATACAGTTGCAACACGCTCTCAGTGTGCTGCTGCATACAGTTGCAACACGCTCTCAGTGTGCTGCTGCATACAGTTGCAACACGCTCTCAGTGTGCTGCTGCATACAGTTGCAACACGCTCTCAGTTCGCTGCTGCATACAGTTGCAACAGGCTCTCAATTCGCTGCTGCATACAGTTGCAACACGCTCTCAGTTCGCTGCTGCATACAGTTGCAACACGCTCTCAGTTCGCTGCTGCACACAGTTGCAACACGCTCTCAGTGTGCTGCTGCATACAGTTGCAACACGCTCTCAGTTCGCTGCTGCATACAGTTGCAACAGGCTCTCAATTCGCTGCTGCATACAGTGGCAACACGCTCTCAGTGTGCTGCTGCATACAGTTGCAACACGCTCTCAGTGTGCTGCTGCATACAGTGGCAACACGCTCCCAGTGTGCTGCTGCATACAGTGGCAACACGCTCTCAGTGTGCTGCTGCATACAGTTGCAACACGCTCTCAGTGTGCTGCTGCATACAGTGGCAACACGCTCCCAGTGTGCTGCTGCATACAGTTGCAACACGCTCCCAGTGTGCTGCTGCATACAGTTGCAACACGCTCTCAGTGTGCTGCTGCATACAGTGGCAACACGCTCCCAGTGTGCTGCTGCATACAGTGGCCACACGCTCCCAGTGTGCTGCTGCATACAGTGGCAACACGCTCTCAGTGTGCTGCTGCATACAGTGGCCACACGCTCCCAGTGTGCTGCAGCATACAGTGGCAACACGCTCTCAGTGCGCTGCTGCAAGCAGTTGCAACAAGCTCTCATCATGGTGCTGCAATTAATTGTAACACGTTTCCAACACGCCGCTGCCGGTAAATGCTTAGGAAAGCCCGGATGGAGATGTCAGTACAATGAAGGCTTAATGACACGCACTTATTACATTGAAAACATGTCCAAATAATTTGATAATTGTAGTGCAAAAAAATGAAGTGTGCGAAGTCCAAGCAACAAAAATCATGCATAATTATGATAAACTGTAGTAAACATAAATCCTTGTTTTCGTATCGTTCTGGGGTAAAATTTAGATGTCATCTCCAGGTATTTGAATTCGTCGTAGAGAGAAGTTTTGCCATTCGTCGAGTCACTCAAAACCTTTCACCTCGTGTGTGCTTTACAGCTCATGACATGTGGTATTCTATTTGTTTTAGCGCAGTAAAACTGTGGAATATTGCCGATATCGCCGAGCTTGTGTATTGGTTGAAGTTAATCGCAGTAGAACTACAGTCGACGGTGTCGTTCTTTGGTCTTTGTTGGAGCTTAAATGCAGGTGGTGGACTTGTGTCTTTCTGGCCTCCGAATTAATATGGATCACGTCCTCGTATTTCTAGCTCGATTCAGAAGTTGGGATGAAGGTACCGTCCTCTGTATTCGATGCAAGACAATAGTGTACAATTTCACGTTGCGGTGGTCGGTTGTCATGACGTAGTGAGTGTATGATGCAAATTGAATGACACACGCGTCAAAGTTTGCCACGCAGACTCACTATGCGACACACTGAACTAAGTCTCTTGGTTTCATATGAATTATATACGCGTTGATATGGGCAATTCAATCGTTGCATGTGTACAGTGTCTCATTTATGAACTTCGTATATTCTTTTTAGAACATTTAGTCCAACTTTTATGGGAAGTAGCCGCTCTGTTACAGCAGATGTACCTGCCATTCAACAGGGTTTCTGTGAGGTGACCCAAGTATAGGACATCTGCATATTACAGGTCACTATTATAGAACCATTTCAAACATCAGATTTTTCGACCTGTGTCAAACATCGGATTTTTCGACCAGTATGAAATATTGGATTGATCGAACGATATCAAACACCGTATTTATCTAACGATATTAAACATCGGATTCATCGAACTTTATCAAACATCGGATTCATCGAACATTTTCAAACAGTGAATTTATCGCACATTTACTCCCAGTTTTAATGAATGAGAAGAAATGTGAAGAGCTTTTGAAGTTTATAGTGACTCGGGTCATTTGTTGAGCAGTGCATTTAAAGTTAGCCATTGACGCACACCCTGGGGCGGTGTGAGCCTCGCTTCTTCTGGGAGGGAGCAACGCCCGACTGCAGTGTTCTGAATGGCTCTGCTCAAGTTCTGCTCAAGTTTTGTCAATCTTTGTGATGTTGTAATCCTGCCGATGTTAAATCATCAAATAATTGTTATGATCATGTTAATTTCTCGTAAATGAGAAGTTCAGTCGTAGTAAAACCGATACCGATAATTAACGAAAGAAATTCAGAGATGAATGTTAACTCATTTCTGATCAGCGCAGACTGTGTGTCAGGAGCACGGGGTAGGAATGATCTAACAGCTTGTTCATTTCTGCAGCGGTGATTAAAGAGGATTTTGGGATTTATTTCTCTAGGACCACAATCAATGAAGAAAACTATATCTGAATTATGCGTTTCCTTTGTTTGGAGAGTAAGGAGTACTTAGCCAAAAAAAAATTGTTTAGTCAATTTCTCCTCTCTTCTCGTGAATACAGCCTCGAAAACAAATATTGAGACGGTTGTGTTCTGCATCCAAGCATCATTTCTTAACTTTTCTGCAGACCTGACTTTTTTGTAATTTTATTGGTATAAAATAAATATAGGGATGCTGCTCTGCTGTAGTCTAAAAGACTACAGACATTCCGGCCACTTACTCAACTTGACGGCGACACGATCGTAAACACGTGACGGACCTGCAAAATATTCAAGATTTTGCACGGATCTATTGAATTTTTATATTTCCTGTGAGTGTTGCGCTGATCTTCTATTAAACTTTCCCTTCTTCTGAGCGTTACCCTGTAACTTATCTTTTCCTTCTTCTGAGCGTTACTCTGTAACTTATCTTTTCCTTCTTCTCAGCGTTACTCTGTAACTTATCTTTTCCTTCTTCTGAGCGTTACCCTGTAACTTATCTTTCCCTTCTTCTGAGCGTTACCCTGTAACTTATCTTTTCCTTCTTCTCAGCGTTACTCTGTAACTTATCTTTCCCTTCTTCTCAGCGTTACCCTGTAACTTATCTTTTCCTTCTTCTGAGCGTTACTCTGTAACTTATCTTTTCCTTCTTCTGAGTGTTACTCTGTAACTTATCTTTCCCTTCTTTTGAGCTTCTCAGCGTTACTCTGTAACTTTTCTTTTCATTCTTCTGAGCGTTACTCTGTAACTTATCTTTTCCTTCTTCTCAGCGTTACCCTGTAACTTCTCTTCTCCTTCTTATGGGAGTTACACTCATGTACTTATCTCATTATTTTTTTACGTGTTCCGTTGATTTACTAATTTTTTCTGATAGTTGCACTGGTCTACTAATCTCTTCCCTTTTTTGTGCGTTAGTCTGATCTACTTATCTCTTTTTTTTTCTTCACGTCGTTCTCATTTACTAATTTCTTTTCTTGAGTGTTGCACTGATCCATAAACCTTTTTTCTTTTATCTCCATTTTACTGGGATCTATTGAATTTATTTCTCGTATCATACTGATCTATCGAGTTTTTACTTTCCTTTAATGCTTGCATTTGAAGCGCAAAAGCAGAGCTCCCAATGACCCGCCGTGAGCTGCGACACAATATTTGCTCGCTTGTTTTCTGCAAGTTTGTTTTCGACTGGCACCTGAAATATACGAATTTGATAAATGTCGTGGAAAACACATTGGGCTTAATGATAAAAATTCGAAGTATTTATTATTGTTTGTTTAGAATTGCGCTGAACATATAAAACGATCGTGCCTGGCAACAGCTGAATTTGCAGCATGTTCGGTTTTTTCCAGAAATAAGCTCAGCATTTCTTCATGAATATTTGGTAAGGCGGAAAACAAGGCTTGTCTCACATGCTTGAAAACATTTTAAATTAGTTTGTTGTTGCTCTCGGATAACGTAACATTAATTAATTACTCATTTTTCGGGCGGCTTATGAATTAAATAAAAATTACTTCTAAGCCCTCTGGTTCAAATGTATTTTTACATTGCTTACTGAGTTATTTAGTCGGCCAATTTTTAGCTCCGTTTGGTATACAAACCAAAATATATAAATTACATGGCCGGCGTTCAGAGCAAACGTCTTGACTGCAATTACTACACTAACGGGACTTAAAATTTTCTCTAGGTACGCGTACCGAACGAAGTAATGAGACTGAAAATTTTCTTTAGGTTCGCGTACCGAACGTAGTAATGAGACTGAAAACTTTCTTTAGGTACGCGTACCAAACGAAGTAATGAGACTAAAAACATTCTTTAGGTACGCGTACCGAACAAAGAAAGTAGGCCTAACACCGAGCCAGCGCATCACCTCGACAGACTCGGCCATCTCCCAGCCAGGCACGAGCAACACCAGCAATGCTGCGGCACCACAGCCTGGCAGCACGAACAGCATCGGCGACAGCATCAGGGCGCTCAGCACGACTTCCAGCATGAGCGCTGATCCCCAGAGGGAAGGCGCCACGTCCCCGTACGGCAAGCCCCAAGATCCCTACCAGATGGGAAACAGCAACTCTACCAGGAACTCCCTGCAGGTCGGCGCGTCGGGAGTGGGGGCTGAGGAGGCTGTTGAAAAGCTCGCCAGAATGACGCTGCAGCTGAGCCTCGACCTCCAGAACGGCATCGACTACTACGAGCACTCCTTTGACAAGTGAGTCGAGGTTGTCGCGTGCGTGCCCAGAAGTGACGAGGTGTGTGTGCCTGAGCCTGTGTATGTCCTGTACTGTTGCTTGCAATAGATTGTCTTGTGGCAAGTGCGTGAACGGAAGTGATGAGGTGTGAGTATTGAACCGTGCCTGTATCTGTCCTGCACTGTTGCTTGCAAGTAACGGCACTAAAGCGTGAAATGTCACTAAAGTTTAGTTCCGTTTTTAAATGATTCAGTCGCTTGACTGAAATCTTTCAGACGCTGGTGCCGATATTGCGCTCGTATGCTAGGTTCAAACTTCAGATCTTAAACATATTACGCATCATGGTACATTTGCTTGAATTTGATCCCAACGTTTCACTGGAAAGCAACAAAATGTTGCTATTAAAACCATCATTCCTGTGGCATATATCTACTTTAAACTCAAACAAAATTGACGCAACCTAGGGATTAAGACACCATGATGATCAAAGGAAAAGATTTATCTTTCGAAAACGTACTCTGGAAAGTTGAAAACTGTCTGATCGCAAATCCCTGAACATTTACCATCAAGAATTTCCTCCCAGTAACTCGCATGAACAGCTCGCATACTTGCTGTGAAGTTGCCGATGATGAGTCAACATTGACTGGAGTTTCTGCTATTATAACCTAATACCCTGAAAAGGATCACTTCACTGTTTATACTCCATTTAGTGTGCTCGGTCGTATTACATAAATTCTCTCAATCATTTCATCCCCATTTCCAATGTTGTAGTTTGCTCATTAGCTCTGCTTACTTTACAAGTTAGCGTCCATTTTAGGATTGACTTTGACGTACGACCTCTAGGCTCAAGATTTGATTATATCCTCGCTCCTGAGTGGCAAAATTAAACCCACCTTCAGCACTAAAGTCCACGAACTTCTGGCTCGAAAATTTCCAAAACACGGAAACTCGTTTTGACATTTTCTGCTTGCCTGAAACTTGAAGATCGGCTGGAAGAGTCTGAGCAGCAGCTTAACTTTATCGAACTTTTATCGTAAGGTTCTGTCTGGCAGCGCAGATTTGCTCTTTTCTGCAGGCTTTAGAAAGCTCATATCATTGCTGTCTTTCAGAAGAAATGATTATTTTTGCCAATACTGCCTATCGCTGAGAAAGTCTGGATAAGTTCCGAGTTTACAGCTCGGTATACTTCGAGGAATCGTTATCTGAAAATTTCATTTTGCTTGTACTTCACTTACGTTTGTGTGAATGTTCAAAAGTCGTTCGTTGACGATTGAGGCAATGACAATTTCATTTGCCACTAAATGTCTACGTAAATAATTATTTGTTCGGCTGATTTAAATTATTTCATCGATACTTGATTCATGACATTCAACGCTGATATACTCAATTCACATTTGAAACAATTTATTAATTTTGCTAAGTCTAACATTATAACATTCTCAAGTGTGAGAAGTTAAGTTTCATCATGATTAAAGCATGAATTTAAAACAATTGTATGAGTTTTTACAAAACTTCAATTAAGTTGAAACTGATCAGGGTTGCCTGACGCTTAATATTTATTTGAACTATATCAAGATTGAGAGTTTTTGCTCAAAAAAAATACTTCCATAAAATTTATAGACATTGACATTCTGTCTTGGGTTCCCTAGCCCTTAACCGGTATAATCGTTTACTCATATTAACGTCATCATGACCACCGTCGTTACACTGACATTAGCATCTAGCTATCGCCGACCTCAGAACAGGGACAGAATAATATTATTGTCCCTCGGCAGTAAACTTCAAATACTTCATTAGGGTTCAAATTTTGCCAGAAATAAAGCACATGAGTATTCATTTTTACTTGATATGACTTACGTTACATGTGGGGTAGTTAAGGGTAAACTCCTGCAACTCTTGAAATCTTCCCATCGAAAACTTTACTACAACGGTAATTATTATTTGGAGTTGATCTTTGCGCTGAGCTGAAATCACCGAGAAACTAAAAATTGAGATCTCTTTATTTGCATGGTGAATTATTCAAGCAGAGCTACTACATACTGTTCAGATGCCCGGGTCTCTCACACAAACGTATTCAAAACAGAGATGTATAAAATGTTCCAGGATTCTTTCCTCTTTTTCTCTGAAAAATAAAAACTGTCAGAATTTAAGTCCAGTAATCCAGTCGTAATAAACGATCGGTAATATTCTTATTGACGATGCCATCTGCGATCTTATGATGACTGTATTTTCTACCAAGTTAGCTCCTATTATTTTTGATAGTGATCCTCGGTCATGAAACCTATGTTCTAATTCCTGATTGGTGGATTGGGTGTGTCTCCATGGTGCATCTTAGCCACCCCTTGCGCTATAAGCAAACACTCCGTAACTCATGAGCATGCACGGCATTTTACAGCTGTATTTGCTCACTTAACTCATAGGATATCCTAAAATCGGTCAGAATTCAGCTTCTGTGAAATAAAATTTAAACGTTATTGATAAATACTGGCGTATCACTGAAAGTTCCACTGACCGTTATCTCTCATTAGGCCTCTAGATGATACAGCTGTTATATTACTCCCTCCACTGCCCAGGTCACTGAAAATCGTGTACGTTAACACGCTCACTTATAGTGTGTCCTTATATCGGTCCTAGTTCAGCTTTATTGATGAGAACTCGTGTATCACTTAAAGTTCTAACGACTGCAATCTCTCATAGAAACTCTCGATGATACAGCTGTTAAGTTACTCCCTCCAGTTGTCACGTCACTGAGAATCCCGTACATTAACAAGCTCACTTATAATATGTCCTTAAATCGGTCCTAATTCAGTTTCAAAAAAGTAAAATTCAAAATTTACTCGTATATCACTGAAAGTTCTAATGACTGTAATCTCTCCTAAAGCCTTTAGATGATATAGCTGCTAAGTTACTCCCTCCCCTGGACAGGTCACTGAGGATCCCGTACGTGAACACGCTCTATCGCATCTGGGAGAAGCAGGTGAGTGGAGAACTGACGTGCTGTCACTACGTGCTCTGTCTCATACTCTCCGCTGCTTCAAGCCCTTATTAGCTGTTTGAAGAAAAATACTTGTGCTTCAATAGAAATACTGGAATTGGACAGTAATTAGTGAGGGTCGACATCGATCGTTTACTAGGACAGAAGTCCGGGCTGTTTAGTAGACTTTCCATCTCACTTAGCGGTCTTGTTATATATTTAATATGCTCTTCTAAGTTTGGAGAAATGGGTTATTGTGAGTTACTGGCTGATAGTCTCAGGATTCTTTAAAGTAGAGTGTCTGATTCTTGTTTTCTCAGCAAAGACTTTGAGTAGTTCATTCTTAACGACCAAAAAGTTTTTTTTAATATGAATTCGTGAATTATAACAAATGATTTAAAAATACCTCTGAGTATCTGTCGATGTGTATTGAGCAGAAGAGAAAATTTTTCTCGTGTGCTCTTATTCATTCTGATGATGATGGACGGCCATATAAGGTTCTGCATTTTTCCTATCTATAGTCAAATATGAATAATTAAAAAGGCTTGATGTTTGGATTTACGTTTTTGTCCAGTAGAACAAAGTCTTTTCAAATTGGCTTATGGTTTCCTACGTCTGAATCATAACGCAAACTTCTTCTTTACACCAAGTTGTAGAACTTTTGTGCATTTGGTTCTTTCTGTGTGATGTTATGAGCAAGTCTTCGATCATGTCGCTTGCGGTCACTTGTAAGTTTTATGTACATCTCATCAGGTATATTCTCATCAGGTATATTCTCATTAGGTATATTCTCATTGGGTACATTCTTATCGTTTCGTGAAAAGCTTTGCCATCATCCTCTTCTCTACAGTCAACCCCTAAGGAGCATACATCTTATGTATGAATGAGAATTAGCTCTCCAATGAGAAGATATGATCTCTCGACCTGAAGCTCAGGTAGGCTTCCCTTTTGCTGAAATAGAGCTTGGTTATGTTACCGACAATCTATTTTCGGTTCACTGATCTCCATTTCTATAGCACATACAGCTTTATTCTTCCATTTTTATCCTGTTTTATGAAGCGTTTCTTCACTTGCTGTTCCTATGTGCAGGGGATCTTGTATGGGCAGCTGCCTTGTGCACAAATTCTGACTAGGAAGTAGGATGAGTTGATGACTCGACAGTAGCAATCCATGGTAATCACTTTTTTAAACGAATTTCAATGTGAAAAAACATGACGAAAGCAAATGCTTCTTTCTACTTTGAATATGAATTATAATAATAGTAATGGTTATGAATGCCGGAAGCGCAAGATTCTTGAATGCTAGAATCCGTCAAGGATAATAGGAGAAAATCAAGAAGTAGTGTCAAAATTGGTATGAATTAAAAGCGAGACAATGACGCAAATGAACTGAATCATGCTGCTAAAAATTTAGGGTTGTACCGTTGATTATACTGTTGTAATCGCATGCGTCTTTAGGTAAAAAGTAAGTCAAATCTTAAAAGTAAGTTCCGTAGACGTTCATTGAATGTAGTGCATTCATTGTATCATGCATAACGTAGTTATCATATTCATTTTGTATTTGAGAAGTAATGATGATCAATTCCGTAAAAGAACTCATTCAGTGTCGGTAACAGTTTTTATTTGGTGCTGAAAGTCACAGATCCAAGGAGGCAGGACCTTAATATGAATAATTGGAGAGCGACAAGTTGAAGCTGAATAAGAGAAAGAGACAACTGCGTGTGTGTACGGCAGTAATCATGCTGCCCAGTCTAGAGTTGTGACGCTTATTATGCCATTACCCTCATATGAATCTTCAGGAAAAGAGTAAGTTAAATCTTTAGAGTAATTTCCGGAGACTTTTTTTTAAATAACTCATTGTTGGTGTTTTAGCACCCATGTTTACATATTGCACCAAAATCACAGCCAAGTGAGGTAATGATGGAAAATAGTATCTCATTTTATATAAATTTGGAATTGTCTTAAATTATTATTGCAATTTATCGCCACCAAAGCGATGCTAAAATAGCATTTTTCATCGTGAATGTTGAGCCCGCATTGTTTCACTATGCCAGCGAGATGAAACTTCATTTTTAGATTTTTTCCTTAACCAATGCAACGAGCATAATGTAATCTTTGTTCTGTGAAGCCTGCTTGGTGGTCCCATTTGCTCTCAGCTTGAAGCGTGAGGCTTTCATGCACTGAGCGAGTTTCTTCTTAAGAGTATTCCTCCGTGGATACAATTATTGTCTCAGTAGGAATTTGCACTCCCAGAACGACAATGTAAGGTCACAATTAGGAATCAGGTAAGCCTTCTGTGTGTTGGGATAAAATGTTTTTTGTTTTGTTAAAAAACATCTTTCTTTGGTTCACTGCTGTCCAGTTTTTCAGTACCAACTAATTTCTTTAACTTTTATCTTATTTCATAAACTAATTTTTAAACTTTCTGTTTCTGTGCCCCTTCTGCATAAATTCCGCATTCCCTTATCTTTATTTTAAATGGTACTTTCCTTCTTCCTCTCCTCGATACGCTCTTTTTTGTAGTGGTTAGGGAAGCTTAAACTAACATACAATCTAATCTAACCTGTTTCTATGCACCTTACGCAAAGATTCAGCGTTCCCTTAGCTGCATAATAGAGGGGGTCTTCCTCCTTTCTCTCTTTGAAACGTCTTTGTTGTGGTTAAAGAGGATGAAACTAACGTCTAATCTAATCTTCTCAAGGGAGAACACACACGTGTATGAACATTCAAACTTAATGTGCATAAACTAAGCGAATAAGATGGCTCAGCGTAAAAGCAGCCTTTTAAAATCATTTCGTTTAATTTTTTCCATAGTTTGGTGTTTATTCTGCAGCTATTGCTTATACCACATCATGCAGTTTCTGCAGTCCACTAAAAGATCCTCTTATTCAAAGAAATAATCTGGTGTGACCTCTAAATAATACCTAATTTTACTGTCTGCATTAACGCATTCCCATTGTTTTTGCATTCAGTTCTACTGATTTAAGAATATTATTTGGACATGAATGTGTTCAATTTTTATTTTGTATATGCTTGGTTTTTCGAGTTTATGTATATGAGGAGAATTTAAATTGTGCAGGTTTCGATTTAAATTCAAATGCTCGCTACTGTCAACTAGCTCCTTACCATTCAAGTCTACAAAAGTGCCTCATTTCACTCATTTATATACCCGTAGAATATTTAAAATAAATCACTTCCTCCCTCCCTCACTATGCATAGTGCTGTCATTCATATATTTCAAATCTATCACAATTTCAGCCATTACCATAACCCTAGAAAGCTTACATATGTTAGCATGTCGTTTTGGAAGAAAGTCTACGGAATTTACTCCGAATATTAAACTTACTTGCTGTTTGAAGACGCTCATGTACATCGGTATAATCAAAAGAGGGATTTCCCGTACTCGTTGTGCAATGAGTATCTAGATATTTTTAAATGCCTGAAGTGTTTTTACTGCTAATCTTACAAATTTCCCAGCTCAAAATGTTTCATGAACGGCATAGCCAGACAATGCCAGAAAACGATACCTTTTTCTTTATTTGAAGCTAAAATCTGCTTATAATAGCTCAAACAGTTGTATCTCCACCAAAATCAAACTGAAAGAAAAAACATGAATTTATCGTGAAAAGATTAACATGCACCATTTCTCCAGACCAGCAAAACAAAACCGTATTTTTTACATCACTCTCTCGACAAAAACCACCGGTCTAATTTGCTTCGGGTTTTGCGGACCGTGCTTGGCGGCCACATTTGTTCACGATTTAAAATGGGAGGTAAAATAATGCACGAAGTTCGTCTTTCAAGCCTGGGGCTTTTAAGGACTCTAGCTTATAACTCGAGGTCCTAATTAAGCTGAGAAGCTTGACCTGCTGGAGCAACGCGGCCTTTGTTTGAGTTGAGGAGAGAGGCTCTGGGGGCCTGGTGTAGAGTTGGTGCAGGCTGCCCAGCACTGCTCTGGGGGCCTGGTGTAGAGTTGGTGCAGGCTGCCCAGAACTGCCCTGGGGGCCTGGGCCTGGCTTAGAGTTAGTGTAGGCTACCCAGCACTGCTGTGGGAGCCTGGGCCTGGTGTAGAGTTAGTGCAGGCTGCCCAGCACTGCTCTGGGGCCTGGGCCTGGTGTAGAGGTAGTGAAGGCTACCCAGCACTGCTCTGCACCTCGTGATGTTCGAATGCTAGAAACCATCCCAGTCAACGTTTTTCGCTAACATTTATGATTTTAACCGTTCAGTGAAGAATCTGTACTTAGACGGGCAAAATCATAAATGAACCGTTGAATAATTCAAAATGGAATGTGGCCATGATGCTATGTGGACGGGCTATTTTTTCATCAAAATTTTCAAATTAAACTTTCTTGGGCACAATTGCGACTCTACATGGTTGCGAGATGCTGAGCGATAAATATGGCAAAAGATACTCAACTAAGTTCTGTGTGGCCGCATCAAATTGACCATTTTTTGAGATTATGAAATTTTACCTTGTGAGCATTATGGTGACTCTGTATTTTTTCAGGCGTTGAGTGATCTTTATAGCCAAATCATAGTTGAAGAAATTTTTTAATTTTGACTAGGAAATCCCGTCTAGTACCCCTGCGATAAATTTAACGTGTAGTTGATTATTTTAAGAATTATCGTTACTTCGTCTGATAAAAATGTATTCTTATTTTTACTGCTTTTGGGGAATCAGATTTTTCAACCTTTCAATGAACTAAACACTTTCATTGGTTGATGACAATATCAGATTTTTTACTGAATTGTCCATTGCCAGCGAATTACCGGGTGGCCCAGCGAAGTGTGGACAATTAAAAGTTGTGTTTTTTCAGTTATATGAAGGCCAATCAAAACAACTCATGTATCAAATAAAAGAAAAATGTATTTTCTTTAATAACATCTAAGAATTATTCAACATATCCTCCTTTCTCCTTGATAACCTGGCGGAGACGAGGGATCACCTGATCACACCTGGCACGCACAGTTTTGGCGTCAATTTCTGCCCAAGATTTGGTCAGGTTTTGCTTCAGAACCTCCACACTTGGATGGGATACAGCGCAGGACTTCTACTCCAAGATAAACCATATCTCAAAGTCCATTGGATTTAAATCAGGAGAAGATGGAGGCCATAGTTCCCTGGGCCAAAAAGACTTGAAATTTTCTTTGCACCATTCCTGGACCTATCTCGCTGTGTGAGAGGTTACTCCATCCTGCTGAAGTATAATCCCTTCATTTTCAGTGACTTTACTCACTCAAGAAACAACTTCATCCTTTAACATCTTCAGATAAACATGTTGGTTGATTTTGACACCAGCCTTGATGAAAATCAAAGGGGGTTTGAGACCTGTGGACGTAACCCTTGCCCACACCATTACCGAAGCTGGTTTCTGTCTCCTGAATGAAGTTCGACGTCAACAGGCACTGAATCTTGGGGCAGAAGCTGGATCCCACTCATGTGGGGAGGTTCTGAAGCAAAACGAACCAAATCTTGGGCTGAAATTGAAGCCGAAACTGTGCGTGCCACGTGTGATCAGGTGATCCCTCGTCTCCGCCAGGTTTTCAAAGAAAAAGGATATGTTGAATAATTCTGAAATGATACTAAAGATAACACATTTCTCTTTTATTTGATTCATGAGTTGTTTTGATTGGCCTTCATGTAACTGAAAAAAACATAACTTATAATTGTCCATACTTCGCTGGGCCACCCGGTAATTTTTGCTTTATCCTCTTTTTTCATTACATAAAAAATGTAATTTAAATTCGATCAAGAAGTGCTCTAATTTGTTCAATTCTTCACGCACAGCTCACGGAAAACACCCTGAGGATCCTCAGCGAATATCAGGTGAGTCGAGAAACAAATTCCACGGTAAGACATGCCGCACAAACTGATGTAAAAATTAATGGAACAGTTTGGGGCAAAATAATGCAGAGCGCGCGAGGAACAGGTCGCGGCGTATACCTGAAATAAAGAAGTCAAGCTTCTGACTCTGATAAAATTTACTTCGTCCCAGCAGTATAGCCTGGCATAAGTTGACCCATAATTTTCTCTTCTAGGTTTTTCACTACGACGGCGTAAAATGTTTTAAAATACGGTACTTGAAAAGTACATTAGATGAATTGTGGTCTGAATTTCTCTTCTAGGTTTTTCGCTACGACGACATAATTGCTTTAAAGTCCGGTAACTGTGGGGAAAATTAGATAAATTGTGGTCTGACTTCTTATTACAAAGTCGCTCTGCAAAATTTCAGAGATAGATTTAAAAGGAAGAGAACTGAGACGAGAAAACACAGAAAATCAAAGTAGAGGAAAAGACTTCTCTTAAATTTTTTTGGCCGATAAAGTGACTGTCAAAACTCATGACAGACTGGCCAGTAGCTTCTATTTTACTGAAATGTTCTCCGAGATTGCCACCGTTCTTTGTATTCTGCTTGAAGGTCATACGGCGATTATCTGGACGAGCGCGGCTAAGACCTTCCCTGTAAACAAATATGGCTGGCTGAGAAGCCTTGAAATCGCTTTGTGACGTACGAAGACGAGCCGTCGTGGAGCCCGTAAATATTTCAAAGAACAGTTATACCGTAGTTATACGATATATAACCGTAAGACAGTTATACCGTACGTTCAGTTATAGTGTTTCGGATAAAACTCAGCAGAGGTCATAGTTACTGGCGCCTGGCGTGGTGGATGTTTGCAAATTGGCGCTTGACTGTAGTCGGAAAAAAACTACATTTTTCTATACTATTGAAACTATTTTCGTCTTCTTGAAATCCAGTGACAAAAATTAGCAAAATAATTCTGTTAATATTAAGTTTCTTGGACTGCCATTCTTACCAATGGATGGCAAAGCGAGATCTATGTAGAGAGCATCGATTGAAAAAAAACGTTATTTAAATGCGAGGACGAGTCGTTAAACGTTGCGATTTCAAAGGCCGGATATAAGATACGTGAATTCAATCACTTTGAAAGAAAGGAAAACTAAGTATAAATACTAAACTCCTGACGAGTGAAAACCAACTCGGCATCGTTTAGCATTCGTTTACGCATTTAGTTTCATTTGAAAGAAAAATCGAAGCCAATGCACTTCGGGGAATCTACAGCTCGTTCTTGTTATGATGAAAGATAAAACACAGATCTACAACGCATCGTAAAATGGTTCTGTTTTTCACTTCATTTTGCCTCTCTAATAGAATTTTCAGTCACAAGCCAAGCATTTCAAAGAATTATTCCGATCGGTAACTGACAGACGTGATAACTTTTGCCATCATCCGTTGTATCCATTGTCGCTCCCGTTGTCTCCAGTCGCCTGTGCCGGTGTGTACTCGGCGCAAACTTAGACGTGACTGATGGCGTGCATGGCTGGCGAGAAGTTGCGAAATGGCTGGAAATGTGCAACTGTCATCAGAAGGTCTGGCTCAGGACTGCCACTTTTGGCTATTTTCTGACCTAAAATTGTCAAAGTGTTTTTTCCGTAAAAAATTTTGGACATAAAAATCGCTGAGTATCAGTTAACTCTACCGCAACGCTTCCTGGTTGCGTTGTAAAATGGTCAGTGGTCGTCATGGCCAGAGATCGTTAGAAAAAGTGTAAATTGAAGATCTTTGGCCTGAGTCTGACATCCTGCATCCAGGTTCAGCTGCTCGCAAATTGCCTCACGTGTTCCGACTAGCCAACTTTGAGCCAAGTATGACGGTACAGAGTCTGGACATGGCGGCATGTTTCCTAACGAGCTCCCAACCTGATAGTGTCGTGTCTCGGTCTCGGCAAAGCGAGTACCGTCTAGGCCTCATCAAAGACTGACATTGCTCTCCCAAGCAGCAAATGGAGTGCTTGCTGAAACAGTTCGGTGGTTTTCAGCTACCCAATGAGGGGGTAAAAGTTCAAATGGTCATCGTGCGCAGTTAAATATTGCACTGATAAAAATTCATCAGATGATTCCTCGCGCTGTAAATGGAGTGCTCAACTGAGGCAGTTCGATGGTTTTGAGCTGCAGGATGAGGGATAAATTATAAAAGGTCATCGTTTGTTGTTGCGTTGTTGTAAATTGCGCATCATTCGAAAATGACTTAATTTTACGGAAATGAATGTAGCGATTTGGACGAATATTTCTGAGTTTTACAACTTTCTGTGCTTGTATTTCAGTTTGAAGCCCTACTTTTCCTCGTAAAATTTTTTATTTTAAAACTGTTCGCTTTTCTTCTTTTCTGTCAAAGCTACTTTGAATTCTCCTGTACTCACTGAGATCAGCACCTACTGAATCACAACAATTAAGAACTTCCAATTTCTGCCTCTCTCCTGTTTTCGACTACCCCCTAACCATCTCTCACTACGCTGCCTCATTGCAGAAATTTCGTGGCTGAAGTAATTTCGACAAAAAAAACGATCGGTCTCATTTTATAGCAATGCCTCTTTCCGATACTTCATATTTTGATCACTTAATCTTTACTGAACGATGAGCAATGAAACTTTTGCGATTCCCATATCGCTGTAATTTGCTTCTGTCCCGCCATGCAAATAAAACAAAATACTTTCATACTCTATAGATGGATTCCTTTCACATTTTAATTCTTAAATCAAAGGAATAAATTTTTTCTCACTTTTCCCTTCTAATACACGTAAACTACGTTAGATCTAGTACACTAGTGTGTTTTGTTTGACTAGAAGGTAGATTGATTTAAAAAGAGTTAAATCCTGGAAAAGAGTTAAATCCTAGCTTTCTTTAGTTTTTTTTCATTTAGATTTAAACTCAATAGCGTTAAAACCTTGTTGCATCGTGCATTTCATATAAGTTCAACCTACCTTAATATGCATGATGAATTTAATTTTCTACAAACTTTTTTCAGCAACAATGGTTTTCCAAATAACCTGATCTCTAAAATTATAAGGCTATTTTTAGACAAAAAGTATACACCGACCTACTCTGAGACAACTGTACAGAAAAAGAAATTGTACTGTAACCTGCCTTTTTACGGTGCTCAGTCCGAGAAGCTAGCCAGTGACGTTTCAAAGCTAGTGGAGAAATTTTACAATTGCTAAGATTTTATTCCAATATTGACAAACAAGTGTGCTATAGGATCGTTTTTTAGATTTAAAGACCGTCTGCCTACTGAACTGTGCTCTCGTTTAATCTATAAGTATTGTTGCCCGCAGTGCGGGTCTAGCTATGTGGGTTGCACACAACGTAGTTTTAGAACTAGATTTTTCGAGCACGTTGGTAGGAGCTCCAGAACGGGTAGAGTTTTAGCCAAACCATCTTTTTCAGCCATTAGGGATCACGCTGAGCAGTGTAGTGTAATAGTAAGCAAACCTGATTTTTCAAGTTTAAGTTTCTGTGCAAATAGAAACGACCTACATATACTAGAATCTCTGTACATTAAACAATTGAAACCGGCTTTAAATTCAATGTTATCATCATTCCAATTAGAAATAGCCTGATTTTCAAAATGTCATTGTAGTATACAATCTCAGTTACCCCTTTTCCGCACTATTTTAAGTCGTATTATTTTTGTCTTTTAGCCGTGTCTTATTTTCTGTATTTCAATTATCTTTCACAGGTGTTGATAATGGCTTGAGCTTGAGACCGAAACGTTCACTAATTAAAATGATTTTTAAATCAGCTGTCTTTGCTTTCATTTTTATATTAAAAATATCAGTTGTTAGAAAATCTCCGTGGCGAATATTATCGTCTTGTTTTGAAATCTTGAAATGTGCAGCTTTTTTAATGTTTTTGAGTAATATAACCTACTACTTACTGTAAAAAACTGTTTAACTTCTGAGAGAACTTGAGAAAATGCCGTTACAATTTTATGAAATGTTTTGAAAGCTTGATAAATTGTTAGAAAAACTTGATAAAATAGTGGGAAAACTAGAAAAAAGCTAAGAAAAAGCGTCCGTGATTTGGAAAAAATTTAAAAATAAATCAATATTCCGCTTTAAAAAATTTGACAAAATGCCTGACACTGAACGGACTCGTGTGGCCAGCGCGGGGAGAACCTGGAGGTGAGCGAGGCGGCCGTGTGGAACCAGTGCGCCATCCTCACGGAGACGGAGCTGAGCAGGGAGCCGGAGCCGCTGCCCACCTCCTGCTCCCCTGCGCCCTTCATACTCTACCTCGCCCTCGCTGAATTCTCCAGGTAGCCCAAGACTACCAGCAATTGTGCCTTGTCTTGACTCCGGAGCCATTTGAGTTCGCTGTGCTTTCGCTTAGTACTTGTGTGTTGTTTTGGCTCCGGAGCCATTTGAGTTCCCTGGACTATCGCTCAGCAATTGTCTTGTTTTGGCTCCGGAGCCATTTGAGTTCGCTGTAGTATCGCTCAGTAAATTTTTTTGCTCTGGAGCCATTTGATTTTGCAGTACTATCGCTCAGTAATTTTTTTTTGCTTTGGAGCCATTTGAGTTTGCTGTACTATCGCTCAGGAATTGGGTTTTGTTTTGGCTTCAAAGCCATTTGAATTCGGTGTCCCATTGTGTTGTTTATATACTCGGAATTTACTTACATTCACTCTCTTTTTGAGTTATTATTGGCCCGAATTCATATGAGTTCATTGCTTGCAAGTGTAACTTTTGTTTGGAATACACTGTAATTCTGTCCATTTGTAGTGTTTTAGCTCTGATTTCAAATGAATTCGCTGTTGTTTTGTGTATATTTAGTTATAAATTAACTTGAGTTTTTTCTTCTTGTGAACAGTTTTTTTCGTGAGTCTCAAGAATTCACTGCTCTTGTGCTATTTTTTTATCTTTTTTATCAAAATTCACCATTCTTTCACTTTTCCTTCCTTAGAATTTACTGTCCTATGTGTTATTTTTGTTTTAATTCACTGTCTTCGTACGTTGTTTTACATAGAATTTTTAATGGAGTCAGTGTGGGGCATTATCTCCGATGCATAGGACTTGAAATTCACTCAAATTGAATTTTGTTTTATTCTTCTGGGCTATTTCGAGCTCTTATGAACTAACCCAAAGAGAACATAATACCCTCAACTCCATCGTACTGTCATGTTTCTCTACTGTCAACTCTAATTTCTCACAATAAGATAGCACTCGAAGGATCACAATCAGGGTTATAAGCTTTGTATTATTGTAGACTAGTGTACACAACCCGCCAGAAATGACGAAATTCGATATTTTCCTTTAAAAATCCTCTAGATGTAGATGACAAATAAATATATCCATCGTAATTGTACACGCAATTAAACTATTCTCGTACTTGTGCACTGGTGAAACTCGGATCACAAATATGGTCATTAAGCATGGAAACTAACTCTTCATTAACCAGAAATTTTTTATTATTCTAGTTACAGAAACATACACTTAAAAATCCCGCAAAATTCAATTCATTGTGGTCTTGCAAACTTGCTCTCACAAAACCCGTAAAATTTCACAATTCTAGTTCTGACAACTCACTCTCCAAACCCTGCAAAATTAAATAGATCTTAATTTCGCTAACTCACTCTCACAAAACTCACAAAAAAGTATCATCCTGGTTCCGAAAACCCACACATCAAAACCCCGCAAAATTCAATTCACTCTGGCCTTGCAAACTCACCCTCACAACGCCCGCCCAATTCAATAACAACACAGCGTGGAAAAAAAAGAAAAACAGTTCATTTCCAATAGAGATGGTACAAAAGTACCATCATTGGTTTTTAAAATATCTTAAAGTTAATACACTTAGATGATACACACACATGAGTATTGTAATTCCCATGTCACTAGTATAAAATATCAAAAAAGAGTGGAGGAAACCCCTGTAGCCGCTTGACATGCCAGGTTCCAGGAGCACCTGACGGGGAGCGGGGAGTGCTCGCGGACCACGACAGGTCTGACGCTGGGCTGCGTGTGGCGGCAGTTCAGTCCCTCTGTGAGCTGCTGGCTGGACCACACCTGCTACACCGTCCTCGTGAGGATACGCCGCGCCATCCTCACTGACAGAGTGGCCAACACCGGCGAGCCTGTCCAGGTACCGTGGTGCTCTCACGTGCATCGTGTGTGCTCTCTCTTGTAGCGTCTTTCTATCAGCGCTCTTGTCGTTCTATCAGTACCCTTGACTTTTTTTAGGGCCTTCTTTCTCTTTCAGTAAGTGCCATTAAATTTCTTTTAGTGCCTTCTTCCTCTTTCAGTAAGTGCCATTGAATTTCTTTTAGTGCCTTCCTCTTTCAGTAAGTGTCCTTGAATATCTTTTACTGCCTTCCTCTTACAGTAAGTGTCCTTGACTTTATTTTCGTGGCTTCCTCTTTCAATTGCTGCCATTGTTGTTCTACCAGTGTCCTTCTCTTTTTTCACTGCCCTTGTCTTTTTATCAATGCTCTTGCCCTCCTATCTATCAGTGCCCTCCTCTTTCAGTCACTGCTTTTCTTCTCCAGCTAGTACTTTTTTATTTCTATAAATATCCTGCTTTTACTTTCAATTCCCATCTCATTTTTTCAACTCGCTCTCTTTCTTTTAGAACTATTTTTTGTCTTTGAATGCTCTTTCCTTTCTTTCAGGTCCATGCTTTTTTTGTGGAAGACATTGCCACCGAGTCATTTTAGTTAAATTTTTCAGAACAGTTATTTATGCAAGACTGTTGTTCTACGTGGTTATTAACAGTGTCCTAATCTCTTGTGAGACAGCGGGTAAAAATTATATGTAAAGCATATTTGTTCGTAAAAATGATCGAACAACAAAACTTTGAGCAACACGACGAAAAAGGATCGATGAACTTTTTTTCGAATATGCAACGTTGATTGGAAAACTTGCAGCTTACTTATCTATATATGGGTCAAGATAGATGTACGAAAAGCATTTATAACGCTGGAGACAACCCTGACAAGCTTTTCACATCTTACTGTTTCACAAAATATTTATAACGTCGAAGACAAGTCTCTTCTCATCTAACTGATTACGAAAATATTTACGACTTTCACACGTCTTTTAAGCTTTCACATTTGAATAATTTAATTAAGTAGAAATTAAGACACTGCACGCGACGTTCGGGCAGTACACGACGTCTGCAGTGGACGTGACGTCGTGCTTCTACCACGTGAAGACGTTCTGGCGCCACCTGGCCTGGCCGGACCCCTCCTCCGCCTACAACCTCATACTCAAGATCATACAAGTCAGTGACAAGCGTCCTGAGGCGCGCTTACTTCTCTTTTTTTGTTCTTATGTACCTCTTACTTCTGTAAGGCATTGGTGGTGCAGTTACTGTTATTGTTAGGCAGAGGCGGTGTAGTAGGGAACACTCAAGGGGATTGCAGAGGGACTTCAATATTCTGTGAAGCTGTGTTTCTAGATGTATGTATGCCTACGTGGGTGTGTAAGTATGCCTAAGTGGGCTCCATGTATACCTACGTGGGTAAGGATCCAAGCGGATGTATATATTTCCTGAGGATCGATTGTATCTGAAAATTTTTAATAAAGTTCTCATGAAATGCTCAAAACAATTTTCTTCCATTTTGTCTGAGGTTAAATAGGCACAAGAGGTCGAATCATCAACCAATTTACGCCGTAAAGCGGTAAACATGAAAATCAATTATTTTCCATCAACTACTGTTTTTACTGTCAAAATTCACAAGTTGGAGTGTTTTTTTAATTCGTGGGCATTAATGAATTTACCAGAAAAACTAACACCCAGCGTAGCCAAATTACCAAAACCTTTTGATGCACCTGCGCCGCTACAGAAACAGGAAATTCTTTAAAAAAATAATTCCAGAACCCGACTATACGTGCGACTGAACAGATTTTGCACTGGAACAGCTGATCCTAACCAAACCTAACCAAATTTTGCACCGGAACAGCTGATCCTAACCTAACCAAATTTTGCACTGGCACAACTGATCCTAACCTAAGCAAATTTTGCACTGGCATAGCTGATCTCCCTGGCTGCGGAGTACTACGTGAGCCTGCTGCAGCAGCGGCTGCTCACACTGCCCAGCGACACCGTGGAGGACCAGCGGGCGCAGCAGCTCTGCACCACCGTCAACAATATGGAGCACGTACGCCACTCCTACACGCTCCTAGAGGAAGACCTCCAGGTGTGCTGGGGTGCTAGTTTTTATGTTCACGTTGGTGCTTCTTGCTATAATACTTGGACAGAACCGTACAGGACATCAGAAGAACGTGGCTTGTGTTGTGGGAGCGCGTAGAGAGACAGGCTCGTTTTCATGTTCACTTTGGGGCTTCTTGCTATATTACTTGGACAGAACCCTACAGAACAGCAGAGCAACGCGGCCCGTGTTGTGGGCGCAAGCGCGTGTAAGAGACAGGCTTGTTATTATGTTCACATGAGGTGTATTGGTGCTTCTTGCTATGATACTTGGACAGAACTGTAGAGGACATCAGACGCGTAAATATAGACGCAGATTTGTTTTATTATACGTGTGTAGAACAGAGGGAAGCGTAAGTTAGAATGGGATCCGCGCGCTACGCACACATGTGAAGATAAAATCGTTTCAAGGGACATAGAAAGGAAAGTATGCTTATGTTTGTTAGGTTTGTCCCCCAAAGAAATCTTGTTGAGTTACCTCAGCTATAAATAAGCAATCGGGACTTATTTTTCCAACCCACTTTGCTTCTTTTTGTTTTTTATATCGTATATGCTATCTCTCATGTTACCATTTCTTTTCCGTCCTTCCTCACTTGCTGTTCATTAGCTCACGGTGTCTTGTGTGAGAAAACAATTAGTACATTGTTATTTGTTTTCTAAAGTCTATCGTAAATGGTCCTTCTCTTCGTTATCTTGAGATTGCTTTTGATGTGGCTGAGAATCCCTGAACTAACTAATACATGTAATTTTTAAATATGGGTCCCACAAAAAGAAGAGTTAGCACAGGAGGGAGTGTTCCGAACTCTTCAAAAGGAAGAAATAGCGCAGGAGGGAGTGTTCTGAAGTCTTCAAAGAGAAGAGTTAGCGCAGGAGGGAGTGTTCTGAACTCTTCAAAAGGAAGAAATAGCGCAGGAGGGAGTGTTCTGAAGTCTTCAAAGAGAAGAGTTAGCGCAGGAGGGAGTGTTTTGAACTCTTCAAAAAGAAGAGTTAGCCCAGGAGGGAGTGTTCTGAAGTCTTCAAAAAGAAGAGTTTGCCGCAGATACACGAGCTGAGCAAGTGCCTAGAGGCGGAGGACCCGCAGAACGGGCGGGCGTGGGGCGACCACCTGCTGGCGCTGCTGCAGTCCGGCCTCACGGCGCTCGATGCTAGGATCGGGGAGTCCATGCTGCCCGTCACAGACAAGGTGGGTGCTGCTCGTGTCGGGGAAACTACCTGTTGTACTCGAGTGTTCGGTTGTACTGTTTCTTTTTTGTTTGTGTTCCATCCGAAAATTCCTTGTTTTTGTCGAGTGTTTCGCTGTATTGTTTCTATCTTGTTTGTTCTCCATCCGGAAGTGTTCTCCAACGGAAGATTCCGTTGTATTGTTGCTTTCTTGTTTCTGTTTCATCCAAAAATTCCATGTTCTCGCCGAATATTTCGCTGTATTGTTTCCATCTTGTTCGTGCTCCATCCGGAAATTCCCTGCTCTTGTCTAGTCTCCGTGGTAATGTTTCTCTCTTATTCGCGTTCCATCTGGAAATTCCTTGAATTTGTCGAGTATTCCATCGTGTTTTACCTCATTTCATTCTTGTTTGTGTTCTACCCGGGAACTCCTTGTTTTTACCCCTCAGGGGGATACAACTATTGTACTCGTATCTATGGGAATTAGCGCTCCCAGGAGGAAAATGTGTGAGGACCCGAACTGAGAGCTAGGTAGGCCTTCTTTTTGTTGAAATGAATATTTTTTTGTTATGTTAAGGACCACTTTTTTTCGATTCACTGCTGCCTTTTTTTTCAGCACCTACTACTTTGTTCCGCATTCCGCATTCCCTTATCTCCATACTGAATGGTGCCTTCGTCCTTCCTCCCTTCGATACGCTCTTTTTTTGCGGTTAGGGAGGCTTAAACTAACATATAAGCTAATCTAACGTTTTGTTTTTATAGATGCGTTTTGTATTTTTTATTTAAATGCTATTTTCTTTCATTTTAGTTATTTTATTATCACACCTTCTTTTCTTTTCTTTTAATTTTTATGACACTTTTTCCTATTTTCTTATTTTTATCCGATTTTCTAATATTCTCACTTTGATCTTATTATTGTTTTACTCCAACTTCTCTTATATTGTTTACTGAATTTCATGAAATTTGTTTAAATTTTTTGGTGTTTCTATGTTATTTCCTATTGTTTTCTTACTTTTATCTTATCGTCTCACTGTAACTGTCCCCACGACAGCAATAATAAGACTGATTTCAAAGTGGTATTTTATCAGACTATTTTTCCCACAACCCACTTTTGCACACGGCCACTAGGGTCAAGCCTCGGTGAGTTACGAAGCAACACATTCTTTCCCCAACAAACACACTCTAGCCACAAACAACACACTCCCTCCACAACAGACACTGCCATTCTAACTATTCCATTCCCACCATAACTATTTTTCTGGAACCACCACACTCCCGCCTCGACAACCACTCTCCTATTGCGACAACCACCCTCCCGTTACGACAACCACACTCGCACCACTGCAACCACTCTCCAGCAACAACCACACTCCCACCACGACAACCACTCTCCTATTGCGACAACCACACTCCCGTTACGACAACCACACTTCTGTTACGATAATCACACCTCCGTTTCGACTACGACATTCCCATTACAATAATCACACTCCCACCACTGCAACCACCCTTCATCAACAACCACACTCCCACCCCGACAACCACACCACACTCCCGTACCACCCGTCACCCGCACCCCGCAGATGCGGCAAGAGCTGCAGCGCGACGTGTTCCACCTGGCCTGGTCGCCGGACTCGCTGCCGGCGCGGGAGGCAGTGCGGCCGCTGCTGGAGCACCTGCGTACCGCCCTCACCGTCTACGCCGCCGCCCTCCTCAAGAACAACCTGGACCGCCTCCTGCACCTCCTGTGGCAGGCCGTCCTCCTCGCCCTCTCCCACCAGATCACCAAGGACTCGGAGGTCAGTGCGGGGTGTTGTGGTAGGGATGTTCAGGTAGAAGTGCAGAGCATTCAGATAGGAGTCCAGTCTTCATGTGGGAGTATAGGGACATTGAGGAAAAATGTAATACATATTCGTGCTCTGCCCGAACAAAATTCAGTTAGTTTAACTTGGCTTTGCCTCACTCTGTTAGCCAGTGATCTCCGTTAATTATCGTTGCTGGTTTGATTTAAAGTTTCATTCACCTCCTACCCCCAAAAAGTTCTTGTTTTCATTATTCTTCATTTTGAGCTGAAATGAATAATTTGTTTTCGAGCTGCCGAGCATAGTGTGAAGCGCGCAGTCTAGATTCATTTCGACAGTTGAAACGAAAGCTCTAAAATCCGTAGTTCACGTATTCAGAAAAAGGAATTACTTCGTTTTGTAATGCAAAAGGAACTCACTATTTTGGGAGAATGCGGTGGAAGGCACAAACTAAAAACTTTCTAAATTTCAATATCGAGATATTTCTTTCAATTTCTTCAATACATTCATTTTTTCTATTGAATTTTAATTAAACTAGAGCTTTTTTTTGCTAAATTGAACCTTTTAAAGGGCGTACAGCCAGATCAGGTGCTGAACATCTCGGTACAACCAAGTGATGAGTTCCACTTCTGAATTTTATGCTCAGGGTGTTCCAAAAAAACAAATTCGTCCTTTGACTCATGATTACTCGTGTATTTTTTGTTTTTGTTTCAGGTGGAACTAAGGTTTTTTGACATTTGAAGTTTTTCTTTGATTTAGCTTGTTAAACTTGTACCTACGTCAATAAACGCCTACATCAAAACAAAATACATGAGTACTGGGCAGCCAAAGAGTGAGTACATTTTTTTGGGACACCCTGTAGAACAGGACGTAAAATAGAGCTGCGCGGTCGCACAAGATTCGACAGAACCTCCTAAGGTAAACTGGTGCATCGCTTTGCCTCATCGATGTGTTGGAGCTGTTGCTATCAGGCATTTCTGTGTTCATGTGATTCTGATGCCAATTTGCATTTTGTCTGCGTGTTTTTGTGTTCGCTTTTTGGTTTGTTGCTTGATTGGTTGTTAATGTTTTTGAAACTTTCGCTCCAATTGTTAGATTTGTTGTGTTTATCATTTGGATTTAATGATTTTAGATATTGTGCAGATATTATTATTGTAGACATCCCATGCTGGGGAAAATTCTCTGGGACTGTTTGAGTCAAGTGACAAGTTACTGGAAAGTGAAAAGTTTTCATTTATCTCACAAAAATTAGCTTTTCTTGATAAAACTTACGGAGGCACTTCTACAGAACTTAGAGAGGTGTAAATTCCTATTTATTTTATACGCGCAGGCCATGCTCATTTTTTCTATTCTCTTTTATAACTTCATTTTGATATTTGTGGAATGATCGAACCTGTTTCATTTATACCATTCCTTGCTTTTCAAATGAAAACGGCCAGTGCCAAATATTCAAAAGTTCTTTCTTGGAACATTTAAGTTCCTTCATATTTTGATTTTTCATGGTACACCAAGAAATGTTAAGAGGATAAATTTTTATTAATTAATACGAACAAATCTGCTTCGTCGATTACAGTAACTCATGCAAGTAATTCGTTAGACATAATTCAGAAACAACCTTTACGCAAGCTTTATATTTTTGAAGGTCGGCATCACATACTGGACAGCGGCCATTCCTCTTCAAATGTATTGCTTCACTTTGCGTGAAATTTCCGAACTATTCCAGTGACGATACGCACTTTGTGTCAAAATCGAGCGGAACGGCACACTGAGATTCCAATGCTTCATTACTTGAAATCAATGACGTAAATGTGCTGTCATTTACCATCATTCGACATGGTCGAAACTCAGGACCATGACATAGTACGAATAACCCTCTTAATTATCACAGATTTCGATGGATTTTCCATAACTCTTCTTCTTTTGTGATGGAATTTATTAACAAATTTTAAGAAGAAATACCGTGTATTGGCCGTGTTTTTATTCACCGTTTAAATACCGTGTATTTATCTACCAATTACTTACCGAATGTCTCGGATTCAAATACTGGAGCATTTCTTTCATCTTCTGTGTACAGTATTTTTTTTGTCGTGATATACCATTATTAACCATACATTGTTACCATATCAATAATATTGAACAATATTTTCGTGTCATAAGTTAATTTTTCTTGCGTCACTTGTGTTACGCAATTTTTATGCATTGAATGTTAACCTAGAATGTTGCAATGCTAGGTCTGGATGTTTAATTCGCTGTACAACTGTTGGTTGTTTGACTCACCACATGCTGGGTACAGTTCACCACATGCTGGGTACAGTTCACCACATGCAGGGTACAGTTCACCACATGCTGGGTACAGTTCACCTCATGCTGGGTACAGTTCACTACATGCTGGGTACAGTTCACTACATGCTGGGTACAGTTCACCACATGCAGGGTACAGTTCACCACATGCTGGGTACAGTTCACCACATGCAGGGTACAGTTCACCACATGCAGGGTACAGTTCACCACATGCTGGGTACAGTTCACCACATACTGGGTACAGTTCACCACATGCAGGGTACAGTTCACCACATGCTGGGTACAGTTCACTACATGCTGGGTACAGTTCACCACATACTGGGTACAGTTCACCACATGCAGGGTACAGTTCACCACATGCAGGGTACAGTTCACCACATACTGGGTACAGTTCCCCATATGCTGGGTACAGTTCACCACATGCTGGGTACAGTTCACCACATGCTGGGTACAGTTCACCACATGCTGGGTACAGTTCACCACATGCTGGGTACAGTTCACCACATGTAGGGTACAGTTCACCACATGCTGGGTACTGTTCACCACATGCTGGGTACAGTTCACCACATGCTGGGTACAGTACATACATCACTACAGTACAGTACATATATCACTACGCAGTAGCAACACACACAAATTGTTTTTCTTTTCTTTCTCCTCTCATCAGCTAATTGCCTGGTGACGCCAGCTTAAGCTGTACGTCAACTTATGTCTGTCGTGTAGTCGTCTTTTTAACTATTCGTAAATCTGTGGATGATTTTCTTATGATGTTTAGATCTGTGAAATTCGTCATTTTATTCGCCGAAGTTTTCTGTTCGTTCGTTAAACCTCGCTTGTCAATGTTCCTCATTAGATTCAAACTCTTATCTTTTCTTTTGCAATATGTTCCTGGAAATTTCGAGAGACAAAACTGCATTTTTAGTCAGCATTTTGGCTATGTCAAGTTAATTAAAACCATGTACGAGCTTGAGTGTTAAGTGTGCTGCCTAACTTGCGTCTTACACTCGCTCGCTCGCTCGTTTGCGGTGACCCAGGAAACGACAGAGGACGACGACGTCGAGGTAAGATCCACCCTTCCATCCACAGCACCTGCTGTCAACCACCTTCACCGTGAAACCAGATTTTTTAAACAAATATTTACACAAAATAAAGTCGTTTTAGCACATGCACGCTGGTCAAGCTCTCCCTTCTACCTAATGATGCCGCTTCTAATAATGGCTTCTCCCTTCTAATAATGCACATGAGTTTTATGAGTCCCTTCTCTTTTAAATTATTTTTCCCCATACAAATTCTCAACTGTGTTTGCTAATATCACGGGAAAATTCAACGTTGTGCCAGTCATTGCTTCAGCATTGGGGACAGTGATGGATACTAGTACCGTCGTTATGAGTGATGATCATCTGTTGCCATGCAGAAACTCGATCAAGTTTTGCAAAGCTTGACTGCCGCTTTGGTAGTCATATTAAAGCAGCGTCCAAACAACGCAAGTCAAGTACACTCTGCCGAATATAAAGAGGCGTGAGAGTGCAACAGATGGTTGGCGATTGTTTCAGTAAAAAGAAAGTAATACATTTGAACCTCAAAATAAAAATAAAACGGAAATTAAGAGTATTTTCAGAAAAATCCACTTTAGAAATACTTTTGTCTGACTTAGTAAGTAGGTACATCTTTTAATTACGATTTTTGGTTTTCTATCATTATTTCCTCTGTTGGCTGAATATTGGTAATTTGCTTCTACAATAGGTAAAATTTAATGAAATGTGCTTAATATACTTTGTAAGCATAAATACCAGCACCAATAGCGACACTTAATGCTGTTAACCAATGTCGTCAGTGCGATATTCCACTATTATAAGCACTGTAGGAAGTCTTTCAAAAATACTTTTCTACCGCGCCGACAGTGCGTACTTCATTTTTTTGGCCTCCCATGGATCTATTTTCGACATTTCCACATATATTCGTTATAGGTGAAGAAGGTCAAATGGAATCTACTATCCATTGATGCAGTAGGTGATCATTTTTAATAGAGTTTCCTTAGATTAAGATTGCTACTTTCAAATTGTTCTCCGCTTATGTGGTTCAGTTTTGATTTTATGGTACTGACCCTTTAATGCTTGCAATTTGAACCCTGATGAAGCTAGCCCCTGAGAGTTTATTTTTATCGCGCACATCTGGACTACATGGCCAGCCTAACTTTTCCTTACCCCTTTTGAATAAATTTACCCATGAGGTTAATCTTAGTCTTCCCCCAATCCCCAACCTAGTTTTAACACTGAAACCAGATGCAGAAATATTTTCATTTCCCGTAACTTTGATGATAGTTTTCATTCCGTATTTCAGTGTGTAGTCTAAGGTTAGAACTCACTAGTACTGCAAACTCTGCCGAATGTTTTTCAATATAACCTAGGACTTAAGGTTTCTCAGAGCATAAATTGAATTAGGACATATTGGCATTAAAAGTTGGTACGTTATTTCACAGGTATAACAGCAAATTTTTCTTTTGAAATGTTTATCTCTTCGGAATAGTCTTTGCCTCGAACAAACGTACATACTACGTCACGAAGTGGTGCATTTTAAAAGCACAAAATATGTGCTCGATTTCACGTAAAAATTCTTCTTCCGCTGTCGCCCAAAGAAAAGGGTCCTCAACACAGTACGCTTCAGAGGGCTGCATGAACTCGGTAAAAAGTATTTTCTGCGCTCTGCTCGTGCGTGCTCCTGTTTTACTCTCTTTCATTAGGTTTTATGCCTTATGATTCGCCTTCAAGTGTTTAGAATAGATCGTAACACACTTTTAATTGGAAAATTAATCGAGTCCTCAACCTCTTGAACCAAGGAATGCTAGGAAAACTTGTTGTTCCAGAGATTTATTACCTAGATTAAAGATTTACTAATTAGATTAGAGATTTACTACCTAGATCAGAAATTTACTACCTAGATTAGAAATTTACAACCTAGATTAGAGATTTACCACCTAGATTAGAGATTTACTACCTAGATTAGAGATTTACCACCTAGATTAGAGATATACTACCTAGATTAGAGATTTACTACATAGATTCGAGATTTACAACCTAGATCTGAGATTTACTACCTAGATCAAAGATTTACTATCTAGAATACAAATTTACTACCTAGAATAAGCAGCCGTTATGTTTCTTCCTTTACCGTGCCACTAAGAAAGCTGGGCTTTGCAGCCTATGAGAACGCTTCTATTAGCATTGACGAGAGTCTATGACGGGAAGCGATATCAGGTCTAGAATAACAGTCGTCAGCCTCAAGAAAAACATGCTGCTTCCTTCGAAATGGCGCTCTGAGATTGATCCGACGTATACACAGCAGATTGATTTCAAAATTTCGATTTATATTGAAGCCATGACTAATAAATAGCTTGATATCCGCAATAAATTTGAGGATTGGACTCCAGAGAAGCCAAAGGTGATGCTTTCTGACGAAAACACTTCCAGTTTAGCGAGGGGCCGCTGCAAAAATCGCTTATCTCTCCAGTGATTCATTCAGGTTCAACTCGCGATATGCTGTTTAGGCTCCACAGTGTGATGACGTGAGGAGGAAGTGATGAAAACAAGTCTGAGAGAATTATGGCTTTATTTCCTGTTTAGAAGGTGATGAACTAAGTTGCCAATGACGAACACGATTTGAGTTCTTCTGTCCTAAATCTTCACTGTAAAAATTTCTCGCAACCACCATTGCAGAGAAGGCGGGCATAATAACTCTGCGGAGAGAGCTCCCCGCATTTCAATTACTTTGCATGTCACTTTCTCATTCCGCGAGCGATCATTGCTCTTGTTCAAAGCGGATGCCACGTCGATAGATCAATAATTGCTTGCTAACGTTGCCATTGAAATTTATTGAGGTGCCTCTTTGATTTATTCACTCCAGTGAGCAGCGAGGCTCCACCGTAGCGGTTCACATTCATACCTACACTGTCGCTTTGTTGCGTGTGAGAGCGTCCCATGCGCTGCTCCGAAGTTCGGTAGCATGAGTGACATAAATGTTCCATGGAGCCAAATGAGCTTTTTGGGGCGAAGCAACAGTGTTATCGTTATCACTTTGATGTTTATGAATTTCTTGCTATTGCAGCCAATATTGTTGCGTTATGTTAAGTTCTTTCTAATGGAGCGACATTGTCATGATTATTATTTTTATGTTCATAAATTGTTTGTCGTTATATTCAAAATTGTAACTTTGTATTGAGTGACATAGTTACCAATATTATTCCCATGTTCATAAATTTTTTTTTTTTATTGCCAATTCCGTCTCACTAAATTTTTAATTGCTTCATTCTTCTTATTGCAGTATTATTCGTTGATATTTTGTATCACTGTATAGGGATGTGTTCATAACTAGAACGAATTATTTTTACCGTTATGTTGGTCAAAATCCATTTTTGCAGAGGATAGTTTATGGAACGAGTCCAACAAATTATCGATCAGCTGTTCATTGTCTGGCTTCATTTAACTTTCAGCATTTTTCAATTTTCAAAATGCAACTAAGATACAAAGCAACCAGTAAAATAGTTTTTAAGGTAAATTAATTATATCCCAAGGCTTTTGAAGTTACAGTTTTCTTACCAGCCGGGGTACTTCGGTGCAAGTTAATTTTAGCATTTAGGGCAGAAAAAACTCCAAACTCTATTTCGCAGCAACAAAGCAACCACCCCCCTCCCACACACACACACACACGTTACACCCTGAAGGCACGCATCAAAATACAAAACTTCGAGAGAATAAAAACCAACAATTCAATAATTGCCATGTTTGGATGACTATTTTCGTTTTTTAGGTATTCACTCCGATGAGAAAAACTTTGAAAAGTACATACATAGAGCAGCCTATGTCCTTAGTATTTGGCAGAGGCAGAATTACCTACGTAAGTTGCCGCTAATGAGCGCTGGCTAATACCGCTGCTGCTTCTACCGCTCAAGAAGTCATTCCTAATCAGCCGAGATTCAAAAGAACTCCGACAACAATTCAACCAAGTCGCAATCCAAACTGTTGAAGGACCCAGGAATATCTGTAGCACAATGCTCTCCCGGACCGCACATCTCTACCAGAGTCACTACTTCTGTGGCTGTGGTAGTAGTTATGTGATTGTGGTAGTAATGCGGCTGCGGTCGTTAAGCTTTGTGGTTGCGGTTAAGCCGTGTGGCTACGGTAGTTATGTGGCTGCGGTACTTACGTAGCTGGGGTAATTAAGTTATGTGGCTGCGGTTATTAAGTATGTGACTACGGTACTTACAGTGTGTGGCTGCAGTACTTACAGTATGTGGCTGCAGTACTTACAGTATGTGGCTGCAGTACTTACAGTATGTGGCTGCAGTACTTACAGTGTGTGGCTGCAGTACTTACAGTATGTCGCTGCAGTACTTACAGTATGTGGCTGCAGTACGTACAGTATGTGGCTGCGGTCGTTAAGGCATGTGGCTGACAGATGTTTGTACCGAGTATTACTATTATTATATTCATTAAACCTGAAATTTTACCATCGAAATGTTCATCAAGATGTGTGATGAAAATGGTTAGAGGTTTTATTTTGACACTAACGCAACGATCTCTCCACAATCATTAGCAGTAGCTGGCAGAGTTGTTTATGATCTCTGTTGAATTCTTTTTTAGATTTTATTGGGTAGTTCTACATTATTTGTCCAGGATTTTATTAGACTTTCATCCCATCCCAATTTCCTGTTTAATTTATGTGGTTGCAAAATAATTTGAATTTTTGACGTAAATACTCATAGTACTCAAACAAATAAATTCATTTGAGTTCACTGTTTACTTCAATATATTAGGTTGAAAGACCCCTGAAAATATTCACACACATTTTGTTTCCCCACAACTTTTTTCTTTCAATATTTATGATTCAGAGTTTTAATTTTTTTCAACCATTTGGTGTATAATCAGGTACATATATAATCAAGTTTAATCAGAAATTCTTTCGATACGTATAATTGCGTGTTCAAATTCAAACAAATGCATAAATTTTTGTTCATGCATTTTTGTTTCTACACAAATTTTTGTATTTAAATTTTGTATAACAATTTTTTGTACGTTCTTGTTTAAACATATTTATCTGTTAAATTCATTTTGTTAGTACATTTTTGTATGTGCTTAAATTTTTGCTAATACTGTACATTTTTCATCGTTTAGATAACATAAGCTGTGCCCCCAGGAGAAGCACAGCGCGTTCTTCCTGCGCCTGTACGACGCCCTGCACCTCCTCAAGGAGTTCTTCCACGCCGGCGGTCGCGGCCTCGACGCCGCCGTCCTCGAGTGTCCCGAGTACGCCCTCGTGGAGACCCAGCTCAGGGTCAGTCTTGTGCCCTTAGGAGAGTGGATGTATTAACTTACTGCAAGAATGGTGGGTCAGTCTTGTGCCCTTAGCAGAGTGGATGTATTAACTTACTGCAAGAATGGTGGGTCAGTCTTGTGCCCTTAGCAGAGTGGATGTATTAACTTACTGCAAGAATGGTGGGTCAGTCTTGTGCCCTTAGCAGAGTGGATGTGTGAACTTACTGCAAGAATGGTGGGTCAGTCGTGTGTCCTTGGGAGAGTGGATGTATGAACTTACTGCAAGAATGGTGGGTCAGTCTTGTTTCCTCATGAGAGGGGATGTAATTGCTTCCTGCAAGAATAACTTTCTTTCAAAACTAAGTGTGTATTTAGCAATGGGCTGATAATCGTGGTCGACGTCATAAATAACATTCATTTAGAAGTAAGCATGTATTCAGAAATGATAATGTTCGACATCGCAGCTCACGTCAAAATAAGACTAAATTAATAAATGTATATTTAACAACGATGTGGTGATAATCATGCCCATTTTAACTTCTTTCGCTGGGACGTCTATAGTGTAGCCTTCACTAGGGGGGCTAGATGCCGAGTCGAAAAAATCAGTGTGGAAAGTCGTCGTCAAGAATAACGAGCTTCCACAAACTCAGTTTGTACTAGGTATTGACGAACTCGTATTCATAGCTGGATTTGAAAAGAACGTTCATTCAAAACTACGCATGTGTTCCGTGTTGATGTCCCAAAAATTTTAGTCGGTGTCTAGAATAATACTCATTACTCATTAAAATTTATTTGTGTATTTAGTGGTGGCGTGGTCTAAGTCACGGTCAATGCCTTGTGGGTCCGAGGTCCGTGAAAAGTGCTCACCTGAAGTGAGGGTCCGAGAATTGATTTTCAGTGGGGTAAACATTGGTTCTGCACTATTCAATGTTTCTATTCTAGCAATGTTAACACGTCTGTGACAGACGTATTGAAAGTCTGAAAATTATTCCCTCATTGTCCAAAGGAAGTTTCTACGCAAAAATTTCCCTCCACAAATACTGACTACCAAAAGGAATGCAAATATAGTTCTTTTTTAGTAAATTATTTCGCTTCTTGTGACTGGTTAGAATAAATGCCAGTATTCGTGAGTGTCCTGCTAAAGTGAAAGCTTGACATGGTCCATCAGGTGAATTACAGTCGAGTTTTTGTTAGTGACAAAAAACGTAAGCTAATGTTCGTTATTTCAAATGTTTTTAAGTCAGCTTTATCTCATACCAGCGGTTTACTCCTCGTGTACGAATCATCTCTGCTCTATTCAGAATAAAATTCTTCATAAATAGATTCTCAGCTCTGTGCTGCGATATTCCCTGTGTTTGTTTCGAAAAATTAACGGAACTTCAATTCTTGAATTTTATTCAAAACTCTTTTGCTTATTACCATGAATATTTGCCTGAGGTCACACAGTTACTTGACATAAAGAATGCGTCGTTGTAACAACATACAATTTCGTGTTTCTATATTTTCCATTAATACATTTTTGGCCACAGTAGTAGAGCCAGGGTTGTGCTGATTTCCCTCGGCTCTAAGACAAGGTATTTCCTGTTATGTCTTGTATATCCCAGTCTAACTTTTTCGCCGCCTGCATGCATATTTTTCGCCGCCTAAGCGATTCAATCGCATGGGCGGCGAAAAACATGCATGCTCCTGCGAAAAAGTAAGACTGGGTTTCCTCAGCTTCAAGTCAAATCGAGGTGTCCCCTGTTAAACCTTCAAACTGTTCACAGTTGCACAAAACAAGCACGTCAGCCCTCATGGAGCGCTACTACCTCGAGCGCCTCATGACGCAGGAGCGGCAGGAAAGCCACCAGTTCGGCAGCCTCTTCGTCAGGGTGTACTTCAACCATGACAGTCTTTGTGTCGAGATCCTCCAGGCCAGGAACGTCATCCCTCTCGATCCTAATGGTGAGGTCATAGCACCTCTGATGGAATGATTTCTATTACTGAGCGTTAGATCCGGGCATGTCTGGAATGATATCCCTCTAGATCCTAATGGTGAGGTCACAGCACCTCTGATGGAATGATTTCTATTACTGAGCGGCAGATCCATGCATGTCTGGAATGATAACCCTCTGGATCCTAATGGTGAGGTCATAGCACCTCTGATGGAATGATTTCTATTATTGAGTGGCAGATCCATGCATGTCTAGAATGACATCTCTCTCGATCCTAACGTTTAAATTGTTTCGCTGCTAATGATACGATCGATTTATGCATGCCAGAGATGACTTTCCTCTGCTTCCTAACGTTAACAGTAATGCTCCACTTATGGAACTATCTGTATTACTGAACGACATATCTACGCAGGTCTAGAATGACATCCCTCCAAATCCTAATGTTTAAATTATTTCGCTGCCAATGGTACGATCAATTGTCCTGTACTGCTGATTTATGCGTCTTTGATGTGACCTTCCTGTTAATCCCTACGTGAAAGTTGGCCCGCCTCTAATGAAATAATGCATTGTATTGAACTGCAGATTTATCCACAAATGATCTTTCTCTGGGTCCTGATGTTGAAAGTTTTGCCCCGTTTATGGAACTATCTGCATTACTTGACTCCATAACTATGCATGCCTTAAATGCCCATCCATTGTATCCAAATATTAAAAATATTCCGCCTCTAATGGAATTATCGATCGTATTGAACTACAGGCCAACGACATCCCTTTTGTACCTTGGTTGTTCGATCACAGTGTTGTTCTATTGATGTGATATTCATTAGAAAGAAACTACACATCTTGAAGACCAAAGAAAACACACGTCTTGAATATTTCAGTAAATACAGAATGTCGCATAAGTTACTTTACCATTTGAAACATCTTTTTGTTCAATAAATTCACTTTTATTTTTATTTTCAGAATTACAAAGTTACGTCGTTGGAAATTTAAACATAAATAAATTCACCACCGAAAAGAGAGTGAAGATAATTGAATTTTATTTTGAAAATGGACGAAGAATTATTGGAACAGCGTAGAGATGTGTTGGTAACTTATATTCGTACGTGAGAGAAAAGGTGTACGTAAATAAACCTCGAACTATGCAACAACTTGAAGCAAACATACAGGAGGAAATTTATTCCAAACAGCCTTAGAGGCTAAAAACTTACCCAAACCTCGTGTTTGCGAAGCTAAAAATGAAGACCTGTAACGGGACATTATTTTTCATACATAAATCAAAATAAAATTCCTATCTTTACACTATGTAATAAAATTCAAATCTTGAACTTATTTAATAAAAAATATTTAATAAAGTACACTCATTTACAAATAAAATACTTCATTTTAAAATGGTAAATAAACTTATGCGCCGCCCTGTAGCACCGCAAAATTTGTGACAAAGCTGCTGACTGATTTTATAAATGTGCATTGCCATCCTCACAAAGTCAGAACGTCAAACTGTCGCTCACATCAAAAACCACTCGCTCATGAAATCAAAAACCATACAAGATATTTTCTTCATCATTAAAATACTACTCTCATGTTTTGAATTCATACAGCAAGAACTCAGCTAGGTCAAAGCATCAAACCACTCGCTCATGATGGCAAAAACAAACAAAACATCTTCATCATTATAACACAGCCTTCAAGTTTGGAATTCATAAAACAAGAAATAACACCAAAAAAAAATTCATGACTCATAACATTTTTGCGCAGGTTTGAGCGACCCGTTCGTGGTGGTGGAGCTGGTGCCGAGACGCCTGTTCCCCACATGCTGCCCCCAGCACACCAACGTGCACAAGCGCACCCTCAACCCGCTCTTTGATGAGTGCTTCGAATTGTGCGTCGTGCATGCCTTCTTTCTGATCGTGTTTGTGTGATGATATCACGTGTGGACTTCTGGTCGATTTTTTTTATGTTATCGTGTGACTATTTTGAAGAACAACAAATTGGATTTTCTTTTCCAAGGATTTTGAACGTTTTTGTTGACGCATTTGTGTGATGATTTCGTGTGTCTGTGGTGTGGCTCCATTGTGAAGAACAACAAACTAGATTTTCTTTTCCAAGGACTTTGAACGTGTTTGTTGACGCATTTGTTGCAATTAGTCTACTTGATCTTTCTTCACAAAGGAATACTAGAATAGAGATGTTCCTCCATTTAAATTAAATGAGGACGGAGAAAACGCATTTTACAGAAGATGGGTTTTATTCAAATTTTGACGTAAAGGGAACATTCAATTACGCTGCATGACCCCAAAAAACGTTACGCACTGATGTTTTAAATAGGTTATCGTGTTATTCGTATCGTACTGAAGCCCTACATTGTATCATCAAATACGAAATTGACTAAAATTGAGATTCCTTGCATGAGAGGTCATTTTTACTTTAGGATTGGTGCCAACAAGCTCTAGATGTTATACACATGAAAAATTTGCTGGATGAGTTAAAAAGAAACATACGTGTATCACCATCATAACGGCCCCAAGTATCGAATATTTTTGAAAAGGCAGTACACTATTGAAACCAGAATGAAACGTGCAAAATTTCCAGGTATATGAAGAATAAATGCCAGGAAGAACGCATGCCGTAATTGAACTTAACACTTTCATTGCCGCGGGTTAAACTGAAATTGATTATTCAAATCTAATTAAAGTCGGTTACTGTCAACAACATTTAAAAAGACCACCATTAAATGGATCGTGCCTTCATTCAGTTTTGATCAAGTACACATGAAAATCAAGCTCGTGATCACCGGGGGCACAGCAGTGTTATGAAAATCCCCTCAGTGACTCAGAGACGCGTCACACGGTAGTTAACGCGTGAAAGCCCTCGCGAGGAATACAGGCAACAAATTATGATAATTCGGTTTCTTCTCGCATGGTATGGAGACTGGTCCCTTTAGGGGATACTGTTTGGTCACCTCAGGTATAGATAAGCCACAGGCTTATCAGAATTCATGCCTTCTTCGCTACTTTATCTTTGTTTTTTTCTCTTCCATCCTACCTCACTATTTCTATTCACTGGGTACTCTGTCCGACCGAAAACACACTTCATGGGTTGATTCCATGTTTCCTACAGTCCATATTATATGATCTCTATTGTTCGCTCTCTTACCATCGCTTTTGATGTGGCTAGGGAATGAAACTAATTTTAATGATGAAATAGCAATTGGACTTGGGGGTGGGAGTGATATAATTGATTTTAATGTCACAGAACAGTGAACACACACGCTGGTGGCCGACGCTACAAATTCCTGTGCTGTGTTTGTTATCAGAATAACCTATTTATTTTAATATTTATGTATGTTTAAGAATATATTAAATTTATCATGCTATTGTGTTCTATCATAATTTTTTTGGCGCAGTTGTTACAAATTTGGACATTTCTCGTAGGTAGTTTTCATATCTTAGCGTGAATTCATCCTGGAACACTACATATATTTGAGACATTTTCATGCATTATTGTAGTACTAGAAATGAGGATATAACAGTAAGGTCACCAACACACAACGCTGTCAGGCACGACAACGCAATTCACCATGAGATTAACATCACACAATAACATCACGCATGACAACGCAATTCACCATTAGATCACTATCTCACTATCACATAACGATGTTATGCACGACAGCGTAATCTAACATCAGATCACCATCACATAACGGTGTCATGCACGACAGCGCAATCTAACATCAGATCACCATCACATAACGATGGCATGCACGACAACGCAACACATCACCCACCGCATGCCACAGCCCGGCCACGCTGCAGAGCTGCCAGGCAGAGGGCGCGATGATCGTGTTCACCCTCATGGACCACGACGTCATAACCTGCAACGACTTCGGAGGAGAGGCGTTCCTGTCCCTCAACTCCATCCCTGGCGTGGCCTCCTCCTCAACGGGGGTGGACACCCTGCATGGCCTCAAGCCCATTGAGCTCGCCCTCATGTTCCGCACCGATCCTGGTGAGCAATTTTATTCAAAGACAAAAAATTCGTTGCCTCATAAACTGTCGCGGATCTTGGTGAGAAATTTCAATTCAAGAACAAAAAATTGGCTGCCTCATGAACTATCATGCACGACATGATGGATCATGGATCCTGGTGAGGAATTCTAATTCAAGGTCAAAAAGTCTGTTGCCTTATGAACAGTCACGTATCCTGGTGAGAAATTTTAATTTAAGAACAAAAAATTGGCTGCCTCATAAACTGTCACGGATCCTAGTTAGGAATTTTGATTCATGGACAAATAATCCGCTACCTCATGAACTGTTAAAGTCCTTTCAAATTGACCTTGAATCATGGCAATTTTTATTGTTTTAGTGTTATCAAATTATTAGTTACAAATTAGAGTGGCAAAAGAGATCATCTTTCTGATGCTCTTGTGTACATACTTCATTCCACATTTATTTAACAATTGTGAAATAACGCAGATTTTAACAATTGGTAAAAACGTTTGCGAAAGGCTGCTTGCGACAACCAGCAGCAGTTGTCAAGCGCTACCCATAACGTTTGTCTGACAGGTTTTGTGTTGAAGAATCGGATTGATTGACTTTTAAGTATGAAGAATCATTTTCTGTCTGAAATTCTGACGAGTCATGCATATTGTGGCATGAGAGTTTACGAGGTGATTACTGTTAAACTTCACTAGTAATACGAAGAAAATCGATCAAATAGAATAGCTTTAGAGGTTAGCACTTCAGAATTAACCATTCGCCCGAAACGATGCAATCGTTGAAACGAGCTACAATTTGAAACAGCTTCATAAGCTGCAGCTGTCAAAATTTACAGCTACTGTAAAAATATGTGAAATATTTTCTCAATAAGCAATTTTTATTAATTTTATTAATTCGATTAAAGTACAGGTGTTAAGAGATGCAACATGCCATTGTTAATTTGAGCTTTGACAAGAAATCCTGGGAGTCAACATCGTGACGTTCATTATTATACGTAATAATCTCCTAATGAATATCGTGATGAAGAGAAATGTTCATGATAACTCTATATTTTTGAATTTATTGCATGATATTGTGTAACCAGGAAATCTTATGAAAATTATTATTTCAGATAACCTCACCCTTAAAGTCCTTGAAACTCGAGTGAATGACAAGATTGCCCAGGAATTCGTGAAGAAGCAGAAGCAGAGACTCATCTCCAAAATACCGTAGGCTGTTCCTCAAAGATCTGTCTTCGGGACCTTTTCGCATCATCAGGCCACGGATCTTAAAGCCTACACTGACGACTCAGAAGAGAAAAAGAAAAAAAATAACCGTGGGTTCGTCTTGGATTATCAGGCCAAGGGTTTTTAAAGCCCACACTGTCGCCTCAACAAAAAAACAATAAATCAGTTTCTAGCTCAACTAGTGAAACAGAACTGTCTTACCTTCAGCTTTAATTCAGTTAGTTCAACATGCATGCATATTATACTGCAAAACTAACCTGGGACTGTCGTAGTCGTTTTGTGATTGGTCTCATTTTTGTAATTTTGTGGTTGATCTCTTACTTGAGTGTAAGCGATCATAAATTAACTTACTCTATTCTTTATCTTTACCGCATTTTCAGTTTAAAAGAGGGATGTGAGTTTGTCTCGTAGTTTACGTAGAATGACAACTTTATTGAATGTTGCGATTGTTAGTTGAAATGAACGTCATAGCGTAAGTAGTCAGTGTACTGCAACTCATATTTTATTCTGTAGAAGTCATGCCCTCACTGAGATCTGATGATCAACTGTTCATCAGCGTCTCTCTAATTAGAGCCAGCGATCCTAGGATGAAAGTTACGGTTCCTAAGCCCCTCGAGTTAATGGATTTAATCACAGAGTTTGTCCTCGTCCGTGTGCTTCGAATTTTAGCGTTTTTCGGTCTTATTGCTGTTTAATTAATGGGTAACTATCGAAGCACATCTCAGGAATATATACTAAGTTCATTTCCAACTCCCTGGGGTTTATTGCAAAATTTTTTATCTCTCTTTTGGGAGAATGATATCTTCTGAAAAAAAGTTTAATGCACCTCGTACATCGTTTCTGTTTTTCTTCGTTTCTCTAAGATTCTCCCCTTAATGTAAATCTATCGTTTTCTGATTTGCCAGCTAGAGTGCATGTGCACACAAAAACACTAAAACATAGCTTTTTTCTGAGACTAATGAAATTGACTTTATTTCACTTTTCATTGTGATCACAAAATACGGTTAAGTTTTGGAAATAATTTGAAAAACAAAGCTGTGCACGTACAAGAGTGCATTGCACTTAAAGAAATATTAACAGCGTGAGAAAGAATTAATCTGCCAGGATTCATTTTTGACATTTTTGTCATACTGAGGCAATAGTGGTTTTGTTGGTGTCACTTTCCGCTGGATGTGTCATCGATAAAGCAGCAATGGGAGAGCATGTATTGCTCCAGAGGATTTACGAGGCACAAATGTGTTGAATGCTTGAGATACTGAAGGTCTTGGTACGTTATACAAACATAAAACGCGAAATCCTTCTTGAACAAAAATCCAAAGGTGAACAAAATTGTGTAAATTCTGCAATCAAAGCACAAAGTTATCCTTGTTATTTTGACATTTTCGATTGTCACAGTTCCCTATGTATATTATATTTCAAATGTCGTTAGCAGTTTCTTTGTATACTCTCTTTGAATTTGTATCCATGTAGCAGCAGTATCTATTTGACGTTTCGCAAATAGTCACTGGAATTATTTACATTTGTATATATGAGTATGTTACGTCAGATTAGCTGCATATTGCAAGATAATATATTTAGTCATAGAACGTACGTTAAGTAAATATTCTATCAGTAGACTACGTGCATAAAGAAGTGTTGCTTTTAGTTTGACTTATCTATTGAGTAGTAGTTCAGAACTTGCAGTATATCCAGTTGGCTCTTAAGGTTTCGCTCTACTGCCCTAAACTTCTCAATAACCGTGTCTTTTCCGTAGCGTTTAAGGACTAACTGCATGTGATATCACGGTGTTTATATACTTGTCGCCTTCTGAAGCACACATCACTTGCTCTTGCACGCCTTCTCTTCAATGCCTCCTTCCTTACTGCGCGGTGGTTGTGAGAGCCACTCTGACGTACGCCTGTAATGCAGAAGCTCACCGTAACTTGCGTTACGTCTCAAGCTAAGATTTACCTAGAGGTGCGCAGTCTTGTGGTGCTACATGGCGGAATAATTTCATTCGTAGATTTGGATCTCGTTTTAACGATTTTAGGTGTATACGTATCATGATATTTCTGATGTGTACAATAAGAGAAGACTGTAAAATGCCTTGGTTGTCCTCGATCCAAGGGTATATAAACTTGCCAGCACCCTGCACACTAAATGATTTGAAGCGAGAAAGCAAGAGAGCTTCAATAGATTAACATGGATTCCTATGAGAGTGCACACACTGCAAGCAAGCAAGTGAGCGAGCGAGAAAGACTGAAGATTTGCTGAAGCGAGAAAGCGACTCGAATATGGTTTCACGCTTGAAAGCTGCAGCGGGAAGCCTCTGGCAGTGCGTAGCGAAATGTTGACGAGGGAGGTGTGCGGCTCAATTTGTCTAGCATAGACTGAACTTCTGAAATCCGAAGTTTATGCTGAACTGTGCTTTTGGAACTCAAAAGATCTAAAGCACAGTGACAGATTACATGTTTCAAAGCAATGGGATGAAGTAGGAATGAAACTCAACGTTACAAACACATGTTTGTACCGCTTGTTTTTGTTATAGAACTCTCTCCATGACATTCAGGAGCCAACTGGCTGTCTTTTGGTGTGTGATAGATCTCGCCCGACATCTTCCTCTCTCGCTTGCTTTCTCGCTTCCAGTTTTTTGGTGTGCAGGCACCCTTAGTCTTTGTCTCGATAAGAGAGGAGAGCTCAGCTTTTTGAAGCAGCTCAGACAGATCGATTAATTTCTTGGCTAGTAGGTTTGCGACTCGGCTAGTAATAAAATTAGTGTGGGAAGGGATTTTCTTCGAAAAATTTACTCTTAAATCTACCAATGAACTGCGTAAATTAAATGTATTTATGTGCATGCAAATTCTATCACTACTTTTGATGTTGCTAAAACATAAAGAGTTTACAGAGTACAGAATGTGAGCCATTGAGCTTTGTTGCTATATTTGAAGTTGTTCTGATCAACTCAATTAGAGGCAATGATAGTCTAGAAAAAAAAGGATTTTTAGTCTGAGCTATACTACGGGTTTGGAGTTCTGGCTAACGGAGCTGCATAAATACTATTTGTTTATAAGACCGAAAATAATAGTTTTGTTTTTTAGTGTAAATGAGAGACACGACTCTTATAATGAATAAATACGTTAGTTTTAATTAGTTTAATGTTAACTCGAAAAGCGTTAGTGCAGACCTTTTTCCGACGAGTTTGAATGAATGAATGAATTCCACCAGCAATATGAGTATTTAAGAGTTAGCTCTACTTAGCACCCCCTATAGGAGCAGCAAATCGTAGACCAGAGCTACATTCGTATAACGCGTTGGTCTCTTGGCTGCAACATTTTCTGCTCAGCTGAAATACGTAGTCGACCGGAGCATGCCAGGAGAAGGATTATTTAAGAGATATTTAACAATTATTTTAAAAATATTTAAGAGTTATTTTAGAGTTATTTAAGAGTTATTTAAGAGTTATTTAATTAAGAGTTATTTAAGAGATATATAAGAGTTATTTAAGAGTTATTTAGAAATTAATTAGGAATTATTTGAGAATTATTTAAGAGTTATTAAATGGTTATTAAATGGTTATTTAGAAGTTATTTAAGACTTATTTCTTCGTTGTGAAAGATTCCCTAACGAAAGCGGTTTTTTTGCGAGGTATATACTTATTTTGATGATGAAAGATCTCGTATAATGAACCCAGAGAACTGATACTTCGTTGTGAATTTTTACAGTTTAGTATTGAAATTCTTACATTTCCGAAGTTCACGCGTCTTGATCTACAGCTCAGAAAGACTGAGGACATACAGGGTGTCCTAAAAATGGTACTCATCCTTTGACTAATGATTACTCGTGCAATAATTGTTTTTACTTCAGGTGCAACTAAATTTTATTTTGCGACATTTATATTTTTTAATTTAATTAGTGTCCTGTTCTTTGATTTAACTTAATATTTACCCCTTTTTACCTTTAACTTTGTATCTAACTTTTATTTAGCTTTGTATCTAAGTCTATAAACTCCTACATCAAAACAAAATACAGCAGTATTGGGCTGTTGGAGAGAGAGTATATTTAGGGGAGGCCACCCTGTAGTTTACCGAGTTCGTCGCTCGTAGCTGTAGCGAGGGAGCCCGGGTTTCCGTGGGCAAGAATTCACTGCATCACTGAGCTATTGCTCCAATTTCCTTCGAGGGCTATGGGCCAGTACTACAGCTTTAAGAATAGGAATCAATTAATTTAAGAAATTTTTCATTATTACCATCATTAGGGTGAACATCGTTTGCTAATTTTCCCATCCAATAAAAGGGAAATTTTCTTAATAACGCACAAGTTGTCTATACTCCGTAATGAAGGACGTGTCGATTCTGAACTTTGCATTGGTTGTAGTCCAAGGTGTAAGGGAGAAGTGTGGGTTTTCCTTATCGATAGCCTGTGTTGTTGATTAATAGCGTGGATTGGCCCTGTAACGACGAAATTTTTATGCCATGAACGAAATATTGTGGCAATTTCTCTTGAGTATGATTCATGAAGCCCAGTAAATGTGAACTTTTCATCGAAATATTTAGAATACAAAAACAATTATATCGATTTCCAAATGTCCTTCGGAAAGGACGCTGGGCAATGTAGAAGGTTAAGAATGAACTCTGAGCAGCTACTTGGCACAAATCCGGGGTCATTGGGACCTCGAAGAAGCAAAAAATTTGATGTTAAAGGTCAAGCTTAACTAGAAAAATCAATATTAACTAAATGAAGGTTAAAGTTTTGGACCAAAATTGAAATCACACTCAAATTAATGAAAAAGTACATTTTTCTTGTGCCCATGACTATTTCATTGAACTTAATAGAAAGTCAAGCGAATAGTTACCTTCGTTTGCTATCACTATGACGAGCCAAGTTGTAAATGAACGAAGTATCTCAGGATGATATTATCGTGAATTCAACTATAAAATGAATAAAATTTGTGCAAAACTCAACCACAGATGCTCGAGACTGGTTCACTCTTCTCCACGACGACCCTTGCGCGCAGGTCACGATCGAGTGTCGGATCTGAAAATCTAAATAAATGCTGAGAGGAAGTATTCCCCCTGAGGGGGTTACAGCTATTGTCTCTATGATAATTAGCGCTTTTAGGGGGATATGTTAGATCCCGAGATAAAGGCTAGTTAAGCTGACCTTTTGTTGAAATAGAATAGGTTTTTTTTTCTCTGGTTATGGGCCATCTTTTTTGGTTCGCCAATTCCTGTTTTTTAGCCCCTACAACTTTCTCTTTCAACTTTATCTTATTTCATCAATTTTTCTATCAACTTACTTTTCTATGAACCTCGTGTAAAGCTTTTGCGTTCCCTTAACTCCATACTAAATGGTGCCTTCGTCTTTCCTCTCTTTGGAACGCCTTTGTTGTGGTTCGGGATGCTTAAACTAACATCTAATCTGATCTGCTAGGAAGTGTTGCCTCAAGCACTAAATAATTGTGACTTGAATCTACCGAACTTCTATTTATTCTCATAGTTGGAACATTCCATGCGAAGACACGGTACTCATTTCTTGAAAAGATTTCTCAAGCCGATGTTCTGCTCATTCGTTAGATAAACAGAGATTTTTGCGTAAGTGGAATAACAAGGTTTCTAACACGCTTTAGAACCCTTTTGTCAAAACAGATGTTTTCGAAGAAAAGAACGTGGTAATGGTGAAGAAATTGTGTTTATTATTAATGAAATGACCCATGTATTTCATATGCTCTCTTTGAGATCTCGCCACAAGTACTACGCGATATCACAATACGTAATGCCAAACATCGGGAATAAATTCTGCATCAAGAAACTGTGACCCACATTTTATCTTATGATAGTGTTAAGTTGAGTGTCGTAAAACGGCTCGATAAGGGGCGTAGACATATTAATACCGGGGTAATGCTTCAATGATGAAGATCTCCATTACTAGGTAAGGTCTGGCTAGAAACAAGTTAGTGCTAATACACTATGCTTTTGGATAAGCAATTATCTGAGATAATTTAACCATTAATGTGAAAAGAAAATTCTCTGCTCTAAGATTTTACCTCAAAGCCCCAAACTGATTCAAATAGAGAAAAATCCTTTGTGCTAAAACTCTGCACCAACGCACCTGACTGATTTATATAAAAAGAAAATCCCTCTACTGAGACGGTTCCAACGCACCTGACTGATTTATTTCAAAAAAGAACCCTCTGTTCTGAGACTGTACCTACGTACTAGACTGATTTACGTAGAAAAAGGACCCTCTGTACTGAGACTGTAGCAACGTACCTGACTGATTTATATAGAAAAAGAACCCTCTGTACTGTACTAAGAGAGTATCAACGCACTAAGCTGATCTATTTTGAAAGAGATCTACAGTACTGAGACAGTATCAGCGTACCAAGTTGATTTATTTTGAAAGAGTACCCACAGTACCGAGACTGTACCTACCCGCCAAACTGATTTATTTTGAAAGAGCACCCACACTTCTGAGACCCTGAACTGCAGCCCTGTACCAACACAAAAAAACTAATCCTTGTTTAGGCGTCAGCCCTGCCCAAGCAGTGTCGTTAGGTCTGCTCGGAGCAGCTTCGGCTTCGATCTCGATGATGGAGCTCTACATGGAGACTGGAGTTACTAAAAATGTCGTTTATATTTTATGAGAACTATATTTATTCTTCTAAAAAAAACTATGGTAAATGTTCTCCTGCGTGATTCTCCTGATCTTATTGAATATTTCTAAATGAAATAGAAGCAAGTAGAATATAAAATTTTAAGACCAATAGCATTGAAATTTAGTCATTCTCTGCTCGCAATTCACGGAAAATTCATTTCTTGTGCATTTATCAATAATGTCAGCGTTTGTCCACATAATATTGCCAGAAATGATCCCCCCAATCATAGTACAAATGTATTTCTACTCCAGATAGAACACTCTGCTGCAGATAGGAAATTTAGAACAATCTAGAAAAACTAAACCCTGCATTTGCCCTTGTATCTGTAATGATTTAGTGGCGATTATTTTCACTGTGATTCCCTTCATGTAGACAACAATTGTATTTATGGGAATTAGCAATTCTAGGAGAAGATGTGAAGTCCCTTGTTGAAATTTAGTAAGGCCTTCCTTTTGTTGAAATACTGTGCGTTTTTCTGTTTTCCGAATGAATCACTTTCATCGCTTCATTGTTGTCCTTTTTTTACCGGTGCCTAATATTTTCTTTTAGAAATTTTATCTTGTTTTATAAACTTCTTTCAATTTTGTTGTTTGTTTGCGCCGGGTGTAGGGACACACCTTGTGTATAGACTCTTCCCTTCCTTAATTTCATGCTAAATTGTGCCTTCCTCTCTTGGGAACCCCTTTGTATCAGTTAGGTAGGTATAAGCTAACTTATACTTCAGTCTAATCTGCCTAGTAGCTTCAATTTCTATAATCATTCGCCCAACACCTCCCATGTGCCAAGCATTTACTTTCCTTATTGCTGCATCTCTCACTCTAATTTTTGTCCCCTGGTCAGGTCCAGTACCATGCATGAAGGCTTCCAATATTGACCTTTTTCTGGCAAAACCCACCACTTCTTTTTTACCATGTACGTTCTTGTCCTATTTCTAGCGTCCTGTTTCCGAAGTTATTCAGTTTGCATTAATATCACTTTTAATCAACCTCTTGTATAAACCGTAAAATTCGAAAAACGTTAGAAATGAAGAAGCTTGATCAATAAAGTGATCGATTACCGTGAATGAAAAAGTACAAGAACTGTTCTTCAGTAAATCGCAGCACAACGCTATGCTCACTGCGTTGCAGCTGAATTTCTGAGCATCTCATAGGTGAGATATTTGTGCGTGAGTTAGTGTGTGCTCCGTGAGAAATTCACGTCATTAAAGGTGACGTGAGCAACCCGTTGCTGATTTAAAGATGCTAGTAAGGGAAATTTAGGTTGGAGTTTTCCACAATTAGCAACGTACTCCTATACTTCATCAACTGGTGTGGCAGGTTGTTTTATTCAAGTGCAGTGCAACACGCCAATGTTTCAAGAAATGGCTGTCAGATTGCATGCTAAATGAAACCGTTCTTCTAAGTTTGCTGAATTTTCAAGTTTGTTTGTCCTATTGAAAAAAATGGTGACGACTGGACTGAATATTTCCCATCGACTAAAGAAAACAGAAAATAATTACAATGTCAGACGTTCAATGTCCAAAGTCGAGTTCAAGGGACGTATTTTTCGTCAGTTTTTGTCGTCGTCACGGCACAGCTGGTGGTGTTGGTTATTTTAAGTGAATTAACGTTACCAGCTACACCGATGGAAAGCCTATGATACATCGTTTAAAAATCCGGTCACAGGTCTCAATCAGGTGAGTAGGCCTGAACACAGCAGTTAATATCGCGGCCAGCAGTCCAGTTAAAAAGAAGGCGCAGTCCAGCTTAAAAGAAGGTTGCCGTAGCATCTTAGGCCTGTCCACACTATCAATCACCGTGATCTTGTGTTTTCCGGCAGTCTGCGAACACGAACACGGATGGAAAACTGCCAGATTTCGGTGTGTTCGTGTTTCCGAAACTGTTGGAAAACTCCGAACACAAACTTTCGTAGAAACAGCGAACACTCGCTTGTTTATGTGTTGTGGATGGTGTTCTTGCTCGTGAATTGCTTGGTTTCAACGTGTTTTTTCGTATTTTATCGATTTAATTGTGTTTTTCTTGTGCACACAGCAAATTGTATGACTGCATGGATATTGTATTTATCGAAATTACCTACGTAACGTGTACAATATTTATTCAGTAATAACATAGTATGTTAATAGGTTTAGATTTAACTGATGTTAATTTAATTATGATAAAAACTAACTGCCAGTGTACTTCGCCTTCACGCCACCGAAAACATAGTATGGACACGATTCAGAAAAGTTTGTGTTTTCCTTCGAGTTTTCGGTGTGTTTGTGATTGACGAAAAGTTGGATAGTGTAGAAGGGTCTTTAGATAGCGGCCGAGGCTCCAGTGGGGCTACTACGCAAAACGGCGCAGCTTCACGCAGAATCTTCACACCCACTGCTAGCCGCGTATTTGCGGAGCTTATTGTCGGCAGCCTCATACGATCACGTCGGTGATTTTTAATGAGATAATCGAATAATCTCCAGCTACACATTTCCGGTTGTAAAGTTTCCTTTTGATCTGTATTTATTTTAATTAATTCATTACTTTTTATACTGCTTGTATGATACATGATGGGTCAAAGTTGTGATTTTCGGGCCCAACTTCAGTTGAACTTTTCCTCGCCATGTGATGGTGCATTCGGACATTCTCTCAAGTTTTCAAATTTGATTCCAAATTTTGAGTTCGTCCAGGAGCTCGGGAGTTTCTCCCTGCGCTCCAAAACAACATTCACAATGCTGGTGTCCACGCTGCGGGACTGAGTAAGAGGTAAAATATGTGAGTATTTTTTGAGATACGCAAAATTTCCCACTTTATTTGTTGTAATTGTGGAATTTCGTAGGTAGAGAATTAATAAAATTCCTGGTGGGATACGCCAGTCGATGTCTATGAAAGTGAAATGTTGGGCCGTCCGGTTTAGGTTACTGAATGTTTCACGTCGTCACCCATCTGATTAGTTTATGGAAGACCAGTTAGTAGATGTCTCGTTCTGTGATCACGAAAACAGAACAATCTGCAAGTGTTTCTCCATCTTTCACCATCGGCATAACAAAAGTTTATTTACTGACTTGAAATGTTTGTTGCGCCTCTATAGTGCGTGTACCCTACACCCCAGTTTATTGCTTTCAGCACGAGTGAGGTATCCTTAAAAAAACATAAAGTGAATACAGTATATCCTCGCAATAAACGTATCCGCACCTATCTTCACAAGATATATATATTACTTTCTCAGCTTCTTCGCTGGGTGTAGCTTTAAAGTTACTGTCATCAGATGCGTTCCAAGTTGACAGAGCATTTCCCAAAGATAACCTGCATGCTGCAGAGTAGAAAACGTAAGCTGGACAATCCATTGCGGGTCGTAGTATAAGGATAGAGCAAGCCTGATTTTCCATAAGTTTTATAGAGATGACCGATGTATCACTTCAACTGAACGCAAACATCACCGTATGTATTCTCTTTGAAGGGAGACGATTCTAATTTAGCGCTGTCATTGGCTCAGAGGCATTCCGGTTTGTAAGTATTATAATGATTCTAGGGATAATAATTATTGTTAAAATATAAAGGTATGACTCGAATAATCTAACATTTTATTTCAACGTTTGCTGCACGAGTTTGCATAGATGTGATTAAGTACCTAGGTATATTTGGGTCCTCTTGTGCCTCTCTAGTGGCAGAGGGAAAATGTGAGGTCCCAAGCTAAAAGTTAGAGGCCTTCTTTTATTTGAAATAGAATAGGTTATTGTTTTGATATGGTCCATCTTTATTCGGTTCACTGGTTCACTGCTGTCCTGTTTTTCACCACCGACTTCTTTCTTCTTCAAATTTCATCTTGTTTGGTAAACTTCTTTGAACTTACTATTTCTCTGCACCTTCAGCGTAGATTTCACGTTCCCTTAATTAAGTCCTCACTAAATGGTGCCTTCCTCTTTCCTCCCTGTGGAACACCTTTGTTGTGGTTAGGGAGGCTTAAACTAACTTGCCTAATCTCTAGAGGCAGATCGCCTAAATAGTCTCCCTTGCAAATGAGCATCTTCTGTTCGATAGTTTGCCAACGCGTTAGGTTTTTTATAGGTCATGTTATGGGGATTCTCAATGGCACTTTGAAAACCCTTCCTCACCTAATATCATGTAGAAACCTAATCACATTATCTGATAGGAATTTCGATTATTGCATCTTTTTTTTTCAGTCACCGAGGTTCAATGATCATAAAATCGATGCCACACAACTTAGAAAAAACTAGCCTAACGCGATCACACGTGGTCTGCGCTCATCACGTAATTTGTGTGTGTTCCTCTACAGAAAAATGCTGTAAAATGAATGATCTTATCCAATAATGCGATAATCAAAAAGACTTTCTCTAATGTTGCTTCTAACTAAAACCTTAAGTTGGGCCGACATTTAGTTAATAGGTGAATATTCTGACGTTACTGACGCTCTCTGGGAGTAAGCTACGAAGGACTCGAAAGCTACGTGCAGCAGAGCCATCGTCAGTATGTGTATGTCGGATCATGATTCGTTAAATTTGAGTTTATCTTTTTCCCTTCTACTTTAACTGCACCACAGTTCTGAACAGAGTTGCTACATCGGCTTCTTTCTCTACTAAATTCTCAAATTTGATCTATTTCCAAATAAAAATCGGTCAAGATAGTCACTCAGCATCTGGCTGCTCAGCAGCACCAGGCAGACCAGCATCTGGCAATTCAGCATCATCAGGCAAGTCAGCATCATCAAGCAAATCAGCATCATCAGGCAAATCAGCATCATCAGGCAAATCAGCATCATCAGGCAAATCAGCATCATCAGGTAACTCTGCTTCATCAGGTAACTCAGCATCACTCTACCTTACTCAGCATCTTGCGACCTAGCTGGGTTGCTAGGTGCTAAATGATTTTTACAACCAAATTAAACTAGGAAAAGATAAAAAATGAGAATTTTGAAAGCAAAAAGGCCATTTGGCAGGCCTGCTCTTTACTGGTCGTACCACCACTAGCTTCTGCTGCTGGTGCTGGACACCAGCAGTAATTGCTCAAGTTATACCCAGGATAATCATGCCTGAAATTTTATTTACCTTGATCTATTAGCTTGCTGTTTCCCATTCCACGCAGCATAATTTTGAAAACATTTGTGCTTTCTTTTTCAATGTTGCTTACATAATTCTTTTGTTGCCGGCTTTACTGGAAATCCAATTAATTTGCCTGCTTTTGATTGCTATTCAGAATTAAGTAAAACTTGGCTATTTTGTCGGACGTTAGACAATAAATTCGCACCATAATACAAGAGACTTAGTCCTGCTGCAGGTTATATATGTTAGATCTTTTATGACACTGTATACATCATTTATGTGTGTATGTACGAGAATTATTTCCAACTGTACGTGTAGATATTCAAATATTTATTGTGTGGAAGATATTTCCAATATTGGTGTGATGTCTCGTGAGGTGTAAGCAGAATAGCGTTTCTATCTTCTACTTTTTATCTCTACTAATAGAAGTTTGTTCTTTGAGATGCATCATATATAAAATAATTAAACTATTTTGATAATCATCTTTTATTATAATCCCGTTTATCATGTGAACTATACGTAAATATGTTTAAAACTGTGATAGGTCTATTAATCATGATGGTATGGTTTTACTAGCCCAAGCTTAACCCATACTTTGATAGTTTTTTTCAAAAATTTGTTCTCTTGGTCACAGCGGTTGAGTGGGTAAAAGCATTCGCCATTCATGATAGAGAGACAAATGTTTGAGGATTCGCTGCGCAAGACCGGTGTTTCTTTTCGAAAGAAAAGAACGAATAAATCCATAATCCCCCATTCGACCCAGGTTTTTTTCAATTGGGTACCAATTAGACCAGGGGTAAATGTGTTGATAACGCATTCGAAAAATAAATGTATGATATATGTATGTCAATTTAGTTACAATTAAATATTTGTTTTTTCTTCACAAAAAGTATTTCCTGCTGAAGGCCGGAGCTTGAATTCGATGTACCACTAGTGAATTTGAGTCCATTTCCACATTTAAATTGTCGACTGTAGATGAAATGACCTCCTGAAGGCGCCTTGAAGGCATGAGTGATTCATGAAATTGGACTGATTAATGGAAACAGAGATAAAATTGACGTTGTTTCATCGAAGTAATACTTCCTCTATTGGGTTAAGAGAAAATGTTGTGCAGCCAAATAGCCTCTGTAAAGAATAATTTCCTTTTGAAATTAGTTCTCTCTCTAAAACGGTTGTGAAGATGAGATGATCCATTCTATTTCATTTGTACACTCTAATCAAAATTATCTAAAAATTTCCGTTGGGTTTTCATGTACTTTTTACGTCTCATGATCCTCACTGTAGTTACTTATATATCTCGAAAACCATAAAGATATATGAAGATACATTAATGATGAATTGATTTTTTTTTCGTAAGTATTTAGATTTCCTTGGCATTTTATACCTTGCAAAATTTCAGCATGCTTTCAAGGCCCCTTTTTAGAACATATTCTTTAACCCTCCTTTGAAAATGAACTCTCTTTTTCGAAGAAGAAGACATGCCAAAAAACTTTTATAGTCGACGAAAATATTCCACGACCAAGAAGAAACCATGAGATTGCGGGACAGGTAAAGGAATTGAAGCTCACTCGAGATGGAACAACAGATTAAACTGGAGGCAGGGATGCCGTATACTCAACGGTTGGACTACGAAGTAGAAGGGCAGCCTTTCCCGAGAAAGGGAGTTTGCTGCAAAGAGTTGCAAAAAAAAAAGAAACGGAGACTCATGAGTCATAACCTATATTGGGATTCATGTCAGACCAGACACAAGATTACATACGTTGCCATTGACGCGAAAAAAAAACAATAAAGAAACTAATGTATGAAAAAGAGAGCGAAAGCGAAAGCCAGCTCGTACAGAATGGAGCTAATGAGGGAGCTAACTTAAAAAAGTCGAAGTACGAGAATAAAAGTAAAATTTAGGAAGTTAGAGAACGAAAATGGTTTTCCAAAGTTCTACCGTCATATTTTATGATACGATTACTCTAGTGAAGCTTGAACGTCTGTATAGAAAACTTTTGAATCACACTATCACGTATCTAGAAGAATATTGAAAAGAATTGCACGAGTTCTTGCAGATCATGATAAGATCATTCTCTTGAGATAGCCAGCAAGAGCTACGTCAGTTTCGAATAAAGGAAACGTCGTTATTGACCTATTCATTACTGCAATCGTGTTACAGAAATGGTTTCTCAACTTCTTAATCTAAGGAGAGGGAGTGACAGAGGTACAAGCCTAACTAAAGTTAAAGTTCCTTTATTCCAACCAGTCTTCTCAGCTTTCGATCATCATCAGAAGAATTCAATCCACAGTTGAAAAAATATAACGAATACCAGACTGGAATAAAACCAAGGCATTTCTTATTCAAATGCGATTCTTCAAATTTGTGCAAAGAAAGAGATTTTAGTAATGAGTTAACAATTTGAGCAAATGCAATTTGAGAGTCACGACAAGTTCTACTCATATCCAGCTCCTACATTATGTTAATCATCTTTAAAAAAATGGTCAAACGTTTTCATTAACAACGTCAACGAAACCGGCAGGTCACCGAAACTCTTTTATAAGTGTGCTCATGTGCATCGCACACACATAATGACCCAATATCACCCATATGGTGGATTTCAAAATTTTGCTGTAAAATTTGTTGATTTATAAAGCTCTTTATTACGGTGTTCAATCTGAAATAAATTACAAACAAAATAAAAATAAATATAAACATTATTAAGGTGAGCGTCCCTATTTTGGACCTTTTTTTTATTATTGAACCTAGAGCAATGAAATTTGGTATACTGTTAGGAAATACAATTTGGAATCGTTTATCTTTTATGAAAAAATGCGATTTTCTTGAAAAGAAAATGGGAAATCA
>JACJUY010001610.1:86520-127221 GCA_014220935.1 Platorchestia sp. MABIK
AGAACTGTATAGTGTGCTTTTGTTGAAGTGAAGTGAAGCTTGATTTTTCTTTGAACTGTGAGACCTAAGGCGCAATATAGTACGAACTACTGAAGCGCTAGCAAATCAATGCTAATATTACTTACTTTACTTACTTGAACACTACTCTTAGTGCTTCATTTTTTGACATAGGCAGGGTGAATGATATTTCTTGTCCTATGTTCTTTAAGTTTTATTTTACTGCAGAATGTTTCTAATGGTAGTTGGTTATTCTTCTTCTATTGTATACGCCAAACATATGTGAACAATTGGGACTTGGTGAAAATTATTATTGTGAGCATTTAATCACCATTATTTTCTTATATTTTTAAAACATTTCCATCATGAGTACCTTTAAGGCTAAAGAGAAACATTTTTGTCTAATGTAGAAGAAAACCCAGGCCCAGGTATCTAAATATCTTTCTGTGTTAAATGTTGTCTTACACATATGACAAAAATTTTGCTGTGAATGTCTTTCTTCATTTTTCAGAAACCAAAATGTCACTGCTGCAACAGCAGCTGCAGCGCTTGGCTGCTCCACAAACGAATGTTTACCAAGACAAGCGCAAGAAGCCGTCTCTGCTTTATGATGACCCTGCTCTTGCCGAGTCTTTCTCCAGAGATCATTTCTATGATGTTGGTTAGTAGTCACATCTTCTGTTACTGATTCTAGATTATCACAATGAGATCTATCACATGAGAAATATATTGGTTTTTCTTTTACCATGAGCAAAGAATTTTTAACACCTCATGGTTCAATTTTATTTTGTGGAGTTGCCCTTAATGTAAAAATGTAAAGCTGGGTGCATGATGTTAATGTGTAAGAGCATTTGTATTTTGTACTGCTCACCTCAATAATTTAGAGTTCTCATGAGTGTACATGTTGTTTATCTTAAAAATTCATCCATGTTTTCTTCTTTGATTGGATATTAAACAGTGAACAACCCATGCAGTTTTAGAATAATTTTGTTTTTATGAGTTAAAATATTTGAATTGTTGCAGTGAGACAATTGCACTGGTTAATTATCTTTGTATAATTTATCCTATCTGTCTTGGTCACTATGTTAATAAGAATTTATTATAGTATTCATAATACAAAAATCACCCATTTATGATGTTGCCTTGTTTTGCTTTCATTAGGTGTGAGTGGCTTCACTGAGCTGCTGAAGCTGAATAGTAAGTTTGCCAAGTACAGCCACCTGTTTAGTGCGGAGTCAAAGCATGTACAGCGCTTCATTGCTGACACCAAAACCAACAGAGCTCTGGATGAAGCCATTGAAGGCTTCCTGATGATGTTGTCTCCCTACTTCCTCACCCTCAAACCTGCTCTCAAAGCCATGGAGTGGCTCCTGCAAAGGTCTGTTATGTCGAGTGATTGAACTTGTGAGTGTGTGTGTGGTTTTTTTTTAAATCAAAAGTTGTTGCTTTTTTGACAATCATTGCAGTGTAAGTTTGTATCAAAATTTATGAGTAAGTTAAAATTGAAAATAACTGTAGCAGACTTATATTTTAAAGTAAAATGATACTGTGGGCCCATGCTTGCACTGTATGAGTAAAGAGTGAAACATATTTATGGCCTCAAATACTTTTAGAACAGCCTTTGATAGGGAGGAGAATTGGGGTGTTAGTGAATCTCAATTCTTTTACTACATTTAGTAGGCAGTATTTTTGCTCATATGTAATGAATGCTTAGCTAGTATGCAAAGTTATTTGAGGAGGTGTGTGGCGGTGTGTCTATAGATTGTCTAATACATGCTCAGTCATTGTCCATTAGTTGTACATATCCTGTAGAATTATCTCATTAGGTTAAATTTTGTTTATAGATAATGAAATAAAGTAAAAAGTTTAGTCTAGGAATACACTGTTTTAGGGAGGATTTTATTTATAAGCACTTCTCTTTTTAATTTCAGGAGTCATCTACCTATGATTCAAACTAACAGCTATGATATCTAACTCATTTCTTTCATCAGATATGCAGTTCATGAGATGAATGTTGATGCTGTGATGATGTGCATCCTGCCTTACTATGAATCTCCGCTGTTTCTGCGCACTGTCAAGGTATCTAAACGTCCTGCTGCTTGAGCAGAACTAGTCTGAGGGGTTAGAAGTTTTCAAATGAGTTTGAGACTATTTTAATGGTTCATTAAATGTTTGCTTTCAGCTTCTCTTGAAAATAATCTAGTGTATATCAGACTTAGTGTTTTAAAGTGTGTAGGTCAGATTAAGCTTCTATGTTGAAATGACAGGTATTAAGGTGGTTTAGATGATGATAGGAATTGAAGGGCTACTTCTTGCTACAAAAGTGACAATGTCAGAGGCCTCAAGGAGATGTAGACTATATATAACTGTACATATTGATGGGTGAGAGAGGAGCTGAGGTGTTCGTTGTCCTTTAACATTTTGACTAGGGCCTAAGCTATCAGTTTCCACTGAGCTGGTTTTCACAATGCTGCTGACCTATTAGTTGGCACAAATTTAATTTTGATACATATATACTTGAAATTAGATTAAGGTATGTTCCATTTGAGCATTGTTTTCGAAAGTCATTACTAAAATTGGTTTTAGTTTACATTGAATGTTGAAATTCAGCTTAACTTGCCGCACTCAAAGTGTTGAGGGACGAGTGCTGGAGACCAAAACAAAAATTGTCCAGATTTTGGCATTGTAACAGCTTTGAAAAGCTTATCCTTGTTCGAGAAGTGTAGTCTGGACAAAAGAAGAGTACCTACTCTCATGAGAATGTGTGAAATGTAGAAATTAGGAGTTCTGAACTATGCTGCAGTATGCCTCTTGATCAGTAATGTGGAGGAGCAATGATATTATAGATGTTCTGTTGCTTCAACTCATTGGCTACTCCTTTCCTGTTGCCTAGTGGCCACTCATAGAATATTTATATGTACACCCTAAAAAGTTAGCAACAAAATATGCAAAGCACTATCTCATGTTTGGAAATTTTAAGTGATAAAAGTGAAAGGTTCTATTTCAATAATATGAGATTTTCGATCATTAGTATAATTTTCATTTCCGATGGTGAACTGATCAGCGTTTTTAGCAACTTACGTTTTATGTAAGAGTTTGGCGTTTTGTTCAGGTGCTGAACTTAGAGCAGAGTGGCAGTTCAGGAGAGCTCAACAGGTGGGGCTGGCTGGTGAGGGCACAGCAGTCAGGACAGCTGCTTGTCAAGCGCATCATGTATGACCAGTGGCTGCACAGCGGCGCGTTCAGGGTCTTCTGCAACAAGTTCATCAGGAAGGTCTTGAAGGTAGGTGTCTTACCACAGGTACTTTGGGAAGGCCATGACGGGAGGTCCCCTAGTTCGTTGGGAAGGTCTAAATGATGGCTTCTGCGACAGATTCATCAGGAAGGTCTTGAAGGCAGGTGTCTTACAAGAAGTACTTTGGGAAGGCGGCGGCCATAACAGGAGGAGTAGGTGTCTTGAAGGTAGGTATCCCATTACATCGGGAAGAGCTAACCAATGTCTTCTACAACAAATGAATCATGTTGCAAAGGTAACTGTTGAATAACCTGAGATTGTCTTGAAAAAGTGATTGAGATTGTAATAGTTTCTTTGAGGTTTTGGAGGTAAATGTGTTTTGTTCCAAGTTTGTTAGAAAAGGTGTTTTATGACCAGAAGATGACTTTCAACATAAAAGTTTTAGTCCACAAAAAATTAGATGAGCGTTAAAAGCCCAAAATCGTCTTGGAATAATGGATAATATTTTAATGTTTACTGAAAGAGGTAAATTATAGAAGTTACATAAGTATGTGCCATTGGACCAAAAAATTTGTTGAGTATTTGTTACTGTTTGATAGTTGTTTACTGTAACATGTGCATAAAGAACGCTATATTATACAAGGGCCTAAAACCTTCTACCTGCTTCTTTATTATCTTACCTTGTTTTTACATTTGCACAAAGAACTTGCCCTCTTATTTGGATGTACATTTGATTTAATCCATCTACATGCATATATGTGTTGCACTCTATACTGTGTCTCATTGAAGTAGCTCTCATCTTTCCTTATTGAGGATTTCTGTTTGTACTCGCTCGGTTCTGTTCCTTGTTTTCACCTGTGCATCCGTCAAGTTTTCTTGATCAAAGCTTGACCTAAGATGCAGTATGTTAAGTTGACATGCTCTTTTGTGGTCAAAGTTGACAAGGTGTTACAAGTCATGTTGATAGGGCATTAAAAAACAGAAGTCTCAGTATTGTCATTTTGCAGCCCATTTAATGTGTATGAAAAATTTTTTCGTGGGAAAATCACATTACTCAATTTTTATATGAACATCGTGGTACTGTACTAATCTCATTCTCTTGCGTCTCTTTTGCCCTACTGGAGGCCTAGTTTTTTCATTATCACGTTTGTGCGTTCTGCACACATCAAGTGTCCAATAGTTTTAATCCAAAATTCACTCATAAAGAATTCAGGATTTACTTCTCCGTAGTACAATTTTGTCAAGGCGGGCCACGTACTTTATAGCAGTGCTAGTTTACGTACGATTTACTTGTACTTCTCATGGTACTCTGTTCTAAATAAAGTGACGCTCACTGATAACGTTGCAGATGCACGACAGAGCCTCGGACGCCCAACACGCCATCAACTTCTTTGCGACGACGCTCGTCGGTGGCGTATCACGGATGGCAGACCGCGCTAAAAACGTGAGTCACTTGCTGAGAAGGCAAGCAAATGGTGCCGTGCCGAATTGGGGCCAGCTTGGGGGTATTGCTCACGATTTTCAAGGAATGATAGAATGTCAAGTATCATTTTTTGGTTTAAAATTGCAATGGAATATATATCGGATTTTGTTTTCAATTCGCTGCTGTGGCATCATCTGAAAAGGCAAGCGAATGGTGCGGTGCTGCTTTAGGGCCAACTGAGTCGTTTTATTTACAGTTTAAAGTTATAGGAAAATGTCAATTATTGTTTTGGGTTTAAAATTACCATGGAAAACTTATCTATTCTAGTTTTCAGTTCAAAGCTGCACAGAAAATATCAACTTTGTTTTGTAAGAAAGAGCCGTGCTTTTACAGCAGAAAAGTGAGTGCAGTGCCAGTTAGATTAAAAGAAAGTTTTTTGCTATCAGCGTTGTTGGGGGACAGGTAGGCTTCCTACCATCAACACGTGTAGCCTAGATCGACAGTGCTATTGTAAATTGGTTGTGATAGACCTACCTATGATTCCTATTTTTCCTCACTGTGAATAAACGAGCCAACACCCCCAGGTAATGGGTTTACTATTCTCTTCTTTCGTTTATTTATACACTTTTACACGAGTATACATATGAAAATAACCAGGAGCGGATGATAATGATACCTACCTACAATAAACCCTACAAAAATGAATACTCTTAAATAGAACGTAATGGCAAACTATACCAAACAATTTAGCATGGTAGCAACCCTAAGAGTAGCTTCCTACACAGCAACAATGGCCAACCTAGGGCTTGGCCTGCAGGAGCGCAAGGGCGATAGGAGCGCAAGTGCGATAGGAGCGCAAGAGCGATAGGAGTGCAAGAGCGATAGGAGCGCAAGAGCGATAGGAGTGCAAGGGCAGTAGGCGCGCCGGAGACGCGGTAGTAAGGCCACGGCAGACGGAGTGTGGCAGGAGATGCCACAGTGCGGCCGATGCCGAGGGCGGCAGCGGCAGAGTATGCCGGAGGAAGAATCAGCTGTTGTGGGCTGTTCCTTGGCCTCAAGGGTGTGGCTGACACGACAGAGCTTCGGGTGATGGCTCTGGTGTTGCCTGCTGGTCTCGGCTCCTGCTCTCCAGTTGGAGGTTGACTGGAGGTCTTCCTGCCAATCCGCCACGCATAATAAATAATACATCTAATGATAACACAGGCAATAAGGTACATAGTTTTTCACTTTCACACAACGAATAATCAATATTATTTACAAATAAGTATTTCAATAAACCTATACATTCTTTTATTTTAGTGCTATCTCTGCCTATTATCCTTACCCTTGCTGGATGATTCTGCTCTGAATAATTTGCCCGTATAATATTATGCTGCACTTGGAACTTAGTCTTTACCAGTTAACAGTAATAACTCTGTTCTGAAACAGAAAAATAATGGGTTAGGGGAACAGATTGCACCATCTACAAAGCAAACACTGCTTCGGAGACTGGTGAATCGCCCCATTACAGCGTGCCATCTAGGCGAACAAAACTGCCAGACTATTCGATGTTTCTGTGTCGGAAGCTGCTTATCATTTATTAGTTTCAGGCTTAAAAGCTTTTCTCACGCTTCCTGAGTGAAGGATGGTTCGTTGCATGCCAATTTGTATCTAAATCTTTTTCAAAAACTATTTCTTCAGAATTTCAATGTTTTTATGTCATTGTTTAGAATTGTGTATGCATACATGTATGTGTTGAAATGAGTGAAGGAAAAGCATTGCATACTTATAGAAATAAATGTGAAATTATTTTTGTTGAATCATTTGTGAAGCATCAGCTTCAGCTAATGCCCAGCTGTAGGAAACCCTCGAGCTCAAACAAATACCTCTGTAGGGACGTGTTTCTTTGTGTCTCACGTCAATTGTCACTTTTTTAATATGTTGGCATGCCTGCAAATTCTGATAATCTGGCCTGTTTTTAAATGAATTTACTTCTAACTTCTCTCAGCAATTTACAATTCTTACTTATTTACCTAGTTCTAGGCAGGGAATTCACTGATATATACATTTATATATAACTAAAAAATTTGTCACTTTGCTTGAATCGCAATGCTAATAGAAATTTAAAAGCGAAGAAAATGCTAATAAAACTAGTCATATTTACTCAAATTGAGAAAAAACAAAATCGAAAACGTTTCGGAGTCCAGCTCCATCTTCAGTTCTATAAAATACAATGAATTCAAAAAAGTGCAAAAAGTACAAACATTACAAAGAATACAAGCAATACAAAAAAGTAAAACGAACATAATTGTAACAACAAAAAGATAACTAAATGTCAGACTATTCCTAAAGACTAGCAAGAAAGTAACAAAAAAACGAAAAAATACACACTAAGAATTCTCTATTTGAAGGGGGTAGGAACTAAGCATATTATTTAGGGAAGGTTTCTTTAAAAATATGAAGGGATTCTAAAATTCGTAGGTCAAACTCATTGGGAGCGCTATCAATGACTTTAAAATCTTCCTCACGAACTACTATATTGCACTGTTCAGCATGGTTGCGTACGGCTGAATGAGGAGGGTGTGCAAGTAAGTTCCCGGTACGGTGGCTCCTACCGCGGTGTTCTGCTATTCTTGTGTAAATACTGCGTGACGTCATCCCGACGTACGCCGATGTGCACTGCACACAACTATATTTATAAATGACACAAGAACGCATTAGACCAGGGATGGATTCCTTGTGCCGGAAAAAAGAACCTATTTTTGCCTTATTGCCTTATATTACCATTTATATATATATATATTTATATATGTATATAAAATTGCTCAAAAATGAGTATGTCACCTTCAAATATGCAGACTGGTAAGAGCCTGGCCACAGACGACCACGTGATGCGGGTGCTGCAGGACCTGCACGTGTGGCTGCAGGCGCCCTTCAAGGAGCTCGTGTGTGGGGCCTACCTCATTATCATGCAGCTCGCCATGTCCCTGCAGCTCCAGCCTCAAGTCTGGGACAAGGTGGCCGTCCTCTTGGTCAAGGTGAGCACACTGGGACGAAGTCAACATACTGGGACAAGGTGGCCGTCCTCCTCGTCAAGGTGAGCATGATGGGACAATGTGAGTACACTGGGGCAAGGGGGCTGTTCTCCTCGTCAAGGTGAGGACAAGGTGGCTGTCCTCCTCGTCAAGGTGAGGACAAGGTGGCCGTCCTCCTTGTCAAGGTGAGGACAAGGAGGCCGTCCTCCTTGTCAAGGTGAGGACAAGGGGGCCGTCCTCCTTGTCAAGGTGAGGACAAGGTGGCTGTCCTCCTCGTCAAGGTGAGGACAAGGGGGCTGTCCTCGTCAAGGTGAGGACAAGGGGGCTGTCCTCCTCGTCAAGGTGAGGACAAGGGGCTGTCCTCCTCGTCAAGGTGAGGACAAGATGGCTGTCCTCCTTGTCAAGGTGAGGACAAGATGGCTGTCCTCCTCGTCAAGGCGAGGACAAGGTGGCTGTCCTTGTCAAGGTGAGGACAAGGTGGCTGTCCTCCTCGTCAAGGTGAGGACAAGGGGGCTGTCCTCGTCAAGGTGAGGACAAGGTGGCCGTCCTCCTTGTCAAGGTGAGGACAAGGTGGCTGTCCTCCTCGTCAAGGTGAGGACAAGATGGCTGTCCTCCTCGTCAAGGCGAGGACAAGGTGGCCGTCCTCCTTGTCAAGGTGAGGACAAGGTGGCCGTCCTCCTTGTCAAGGTGAGGAGGCTGGGACGATGTGGCAGTTCTCATCAAAGTGGCTACAGTTCTTTCAACGTTTTTTATGATACTCTGTAGTGATGAATGGAAGCCAATCTTCACATGGTAGCACTAGAGACTCACGTGCGCTTCAGATCAAGTTAGAGTTGTGTGAGATGAAAGTTACTCATACTTGTTGCAACTTATGTACTGAAGCTCATCCTTATCGGTGTGCATGCACGCCTTGTGCATTAACTCGTAAAATATTGAACAGTGGGGGTGAATTTGGATTGATTGGTGGCTATTTTTTATAGCTTTGGAATTCAATTGCAAGTTCCTACCACCGGCTCCTGAAGCATGACCAGCGGTAGTCGTAATATATTTGACCATACGAGAATGAATACTTTGAGTTCTATCTAGCAACTTATGAGGCTCTCGATGTTTTTAATTACCTTTGCTCTGCACTTCACTGCACTAATAAAATCGTTAGCTATGGTTCTAAATGGTGCGCTTACAAAGCATTAGCAATGTGCGTGAATCTCTTTTAATGTTGCTAGTGACTTAAACGTGAACTAGAGTTAAGATACCTTGATGAAGACTGACCACGACTTCCATAAACTTCCCCACAACTTAACAAGCCCTCTTATCATCACCCAATCCAAACCAAAACTTACCAACTTACCAAGACACAAAACTCAACCATTGACGATTTCCTTTTGTCTGTGGCACACAAAGTACCATTGATGATTTCCTTTTGTCCGTGGTGCACGTGCAGTACCAACACGAGGAGCTCGGCCGTGAGCTGTGCGTGTGTCTGGTGGCCGTGTACCACCAGCAGGCAGTGACCCGCATGGGGCCTGCGGTGCTGGAGCGGCTGCAGGACAGCAACGTGCTGCATCTGCTCTCCACCAGGCCTGACAACGCCAGGGTCACGTCCTTCCTGCTCGCCTACGCTGGCGGTTATGTCAGGTGATTAAGGATTAGCGGGCTCCAGTGGTGGGTGGACCATGATTGTGCTTTGTGATTGTTGACTGCGGGTGTCAAATGGGATTAGTCGAGACCACCAACGATTATCGTGTGATTGGTCGAGTTCAGTGCCAGCTTGTTGTATGATTGGCAAAGATCAATAACGGTTATTATGTGAATTGTAGAGATCAGCAATGGCTATCATGGTCTGACTGACCAAGTATTAGCATTTAGTGATAATAGTATTCATAATCAATAGTCGGGGGGCTTCCGTTGAGCTGAAAATGAGACGGGGGTTCTAGTTGCTGTTTTCCTATTCAGTTTTTTTGCCTCATTGATTATTGCTGCCATGCCCTTTGTTGGTGCAATGGAAGGAATTGACCGATTCATTTACTATTCTTCACGTTGCAGTTCATGCATACAAGAGTACAACGGCGCCAAGGAGGACCTACAGGAGCACCTACAAAGCCTCTCTTCGTACCTCTCCCAGTACCACCTGAACGATGCGCAGTCTGGCGCTATCATCAGGTATGGACACCTCACTGGGATCGGGACCCTTGTCTCAGGGTCATGGCTTTGAGCTGTGTTTGTCGAATTGAAAAAGTGTCCTTGCACTGGTCATTTACTTGTTAAGAATAGTTTCTTGAGGAATATTGCCCGGTCAGAATGAATCTTCAAGGTATTAAACTTTGCCGAAGTAACCTCTTTAGTTGTTCATCTTTGTAGGAATTACCTCTTAAGTTATTCAGCTGATAAATCGTGTTTTGATCTCTTGATGTGTGTTCACTGATGGCAATGGAATGTTGCCCAGCTAACTGCAGCTCTCTCTGTATTCTTCTATTAAATCAAATTTTACAACTGCATAGCATGAGCCTCGGCGTTTATTATTGAAGGATTTAGCAATAGCGCACTATTCCTTGATATTTTCAAGTTGTGGCCTGCTGAATGTAAAATTATGACCAGCTTTCATTTTGACTAAGCAAATAGATTTTCATGTTTGAGAGCAAATTCTTGAAATATTCTTAGTTTGACCCCATTCATTGTTGTAATGGCACATAGATAGTTATTGATAACTAGAGAATTTACCTTTGTTGTAGTTTTACATTGTATTTTATTGTAACAAGTTTGGCAAAACTAAGCTTAGCTCTTATCTGTTGATTAATTGCGATTCTTGAAACTTGCGTGGAGAATTTTCAAACCTTAATATGTTTTGAAGTATTTTGTACTTACATTTAGTCATAAAATATTGGAATTAAGATAGGAATTCCTAGGAATGTTTTAATCTCACATCATGAAAGACTTACACATCGGTAAAATTCCAAGTTCCATGCTGAGTGTAGAAGAAGTTTTCACTCGAGCTATTAAACCTTCTTGAATGACTAATTATAGTCGGTGTTTGTGTAATTCTCCTGGAGGTTTGACGAAACTTCGTTAGATTGTACTCTACGGAATGTTTTTCTTTGTCACCACAGGTTTGCAACACAAGATCTAATGAGAGAATGTTAATACCTTTGTCCAGGAACGTATTGGAGACAGCGGCAGACAAAGGCGAGAATCTTCCTCCTGAGGATCTGAAGTTTATCTTGTCCGCCATGCTGGAGAACTTTGAGAGGAGCTTCCCTGGAGGCTACGACAAGGCCCTTGGTTTCTTCCAAACCCACGCGGATACTCCCTCTGGTGCTCATTATGCTCAGGTCTGATATGTGAAGCTTTTCAAGTATTTGGACGAGTGCATGCATACTGCTGCTCAAGCATTATGGTAAACTTTTATTGCATTAATAGGAACTTAAGCTTCCACTCCTTCTGGTGCTCATTATGCTCAGGTCTGACAAGTGAAGCTTTTTTGTTAAGTATTTGAACGAGTGCATGCATACTGCTGCTCAAGCATTCTGATGAACTCAATAGTTCATTAATATAAGATAACAGTTACAAAAAACTGAAGCTGCTGCTACTTCAAGAGATTAAAAACTTTAAACGATTGCACTTTAAAGACTTTATTGCACTTCAAAGATTAAAGATTAAATAAAAGATTGATTTTATATGCTAAACTTGTGTCTGACGCTTTATTTCATGTGTGAGCTTATATTTTCTTTACAGGAGAGTTGCAGTTAAATTAATTCGTATTTTTCTGTGTTGCAGGTGCTGGGTCTCATGAACGCCGTACCTTCCAAGTGTCTCGCTGCCTCCCTTGCCCAGGTCAGTGACGTTTGCATCTATTTCCACATTAAAATTGCCATCTTTTTCTGGATGGAGTTGTGGGGTTTGGGTAGACGACAGAATAGAGTCCCATATTACTTAAGGAATTTTTATTTTATTGTATTTCAAGAACACATTTAGGGTCATCTAAGGATAAACGGAAGGAGAACATTTAAAAAAGACGAAGTACCTTTGTTAAAGAATTCTGTTTTATACCCTTGTAACATTTCAGTTAGATGTCTTTGCAATCTACCTTCACTCGGAAAATTATCAAAATTGTATCAGGAATGCAGTTTGTAAGTTAGAAAAAAGTCTCTTCGCAGTGTTCTCATGTTTTTTCACCTCTGTATTTTGTTCAATTTCCGCAGCAAATCACAAGTGAAACTATGCAGACCTGTATGAGCGTTTAGGTATACATACCTATCTTCACAAGTTCTGCCTCCATTGTCATAGAGGATCATTTTCTATGGTAATTTTGAGTATGTTCAACTTCCTATCAGCAGAAATCTATTTTTGATACGGTTTCTTGATATTTCCAAATTTTTTCCTGATTTTCAAAGCCAAACATACATATAGAAACTCAGTTGATTTAGGTTTTCCTAGCACTCGCATGACAGGGCCAACCATGCATATAATAGAAGAAATGTTGTTAACTTGTGTTCACTTACAGGACATGGACGTAGCAATGGAGGTGGAGAACAACGCCATCTCCAGTGTGCAGGAGATCCTGGCGTTGCTGAAGCAAATGCACCAGTTCAGTGCCCGGTCGTGTGAGGCGACACAAGTTGTGTCCCTGGCTCACTCTCTTGCTGACGCGTGCATCGATGCCGTGCACGCCTTCAAGGTGAGGCCTCAATCTGGCGACAAACTCTATTACAGATGTTTGCTTTGCATAAATCACTGATTCACTGAAAATTTAAAAGCAAAAAAAAATGCTGATAAAATTATTGATTTTATTTTCAAAAATCGAAAACGTCTTGGAGACCAGCTAGAACCGTAATCAGTTCTGTAAAATACAAGGTATGATCTGTTCAATGGAAGCATAAAAGCACTATCTTGCAAACTCTTATCATATTGATCTTTCGTGGAAGGGTAGCCATAAACCATCGACCGGAAGGACTTCTGGAGTTGAGCTCATATTTTAGGAAATCAAACATTTCTTTAATTAAAAATAGATTTGGAAATTGCTTCTCGACGCGCCTTGTTACTAGCATTATTTATGTATGAGTGATTTCATTTCCTGTTATAGAAACGAAGTATAGCAGTACTTGTGTGGTCTCAAATTATAACTGGAGTGTGGTAGTAACTCATGTGGTCTCAGCTATTTTATTCGAAACATGACGTTAACATGCATGGGATCAAATAATAATTTGATGCGTGACGGTACTTGTCCCATTCCTATACATCTCATGATTGCAAAAAGCTCTGAATTTCTCTTTTGGTGGCATAAATTTCATGTTGACAAGGTTTGTGTCGGTTTCATTTGCTACTCTCAGTAAATGTGTAATTGTGGCTTCCATAAGTGACACATCTGTAGCCTAAAGTGCATCTTTGCAATAACGAATCTATAGCAATATAGCAAGAATAAAGTTGTTTATTGAAGTATTGAAACTAACAGCACTTTAAACTAACTAATTGCGTGGACTTCTCTTTGATTAGGGAGCAATATATGCGTAAAACTTTGAGTAGAGTGCTGAAGATTTTATGCACATCTTTATCAGTCATCTCTGTAAAATTTCAGTGATAGAAATTAGAATGATGGAGGTGATAGATGTTAAAAAATAAGTTTCCTGTGGGCAGGTTGAGCGTCACCCTATCAAGAACGCCCCGAAGCATGAGAAGCAGTGGCTGCAGCTGGCACGGACGGGCGTCATAGCGTGGGACCTGCTCAGTGCTGCTGCTGAGGCTTGCCTTCCTGCCGTGTCTCCGCTCTCCAGCTCCACCACCTATCTTCTCCCGCCCCCTGGCGAGCAGGTCTGCTCTTAGGTCATGATGTTTAGGTGAATTAAAGGTTTGCTTTCAAGTTTTTCCATCTATATCGCTGTTATTACAACCACCGTCATGAGATAGGTTTGTTATGCCAGGTTGTCACCTACGTCAAAATAACAAAAGGATCTGCTATTTAACAGTGAACTTCAAAGAACACATTAGGTCATAAATTCGATTTGATATGCTATGTGTTAGTCATTTTGGAGGATGAAATTGGTATTCATCAACAGCCATGGCGCAGTTGAGCAGTGCACACTTGAGCATACTGAGTCATGCATCATGCTCAGCCATGAAGTGTTGGCAGAATTTGTGATGAGTTTCATGTACAGTAAATGTGGTTACTTTTGCAGAGCCATGTATTTGTTGGAGTGGAATTTTAGGTGTCGCTCGTATCAAGAAAGGTTATCTTATTTGTGCTTCATTGTAACTGGAAAATGTTTGATATGAAACTAAATTTTATCACTGTAAATATAAGAACCAAAATTTTCCTGTGTTCATGCTTTTCTTATTAAATATACGGAAATGTTTCACGGAAGTGTAGTGAAATAGATTTTCTAGTCTGAAAATGATAATGATGCACATTTTAGGGATTGTGTTGTGTGCATTAAAATGGAAATATTGAGACGTTTTGACGTTATTTTGCAGTGCACGGGGGACGCGTCATCGCTGCTGCTGAGCGTGAAACTTCTATTCCTTGTGCACTTCAAGAAGCGCAAAGCTCAGTCCATCCTTAAGAAACTTTTCAAGGTGACTACGCTGGCCGAATGAGTTCTAATTTTACTTTACAAATCCCTTCTTTTTACTTCCTTGTGGATGCATGCATTGTCAGACATGGATGATTGAGTGCGGAAGTCCAAGTAATTAGCTTGTAAGTAGTGTAAAGTAACAATCCGCACTTCGTCATACCACTGATGCACATGTGAGTGATTTTCACCGCTGTGAAAAAAACAACTCAAGGAACCATTTACGTGAGCCCCACACCTCGTTCTAATTTCATACACCCACAACAACATCAGCGCTGCATCATTCTGCTTTCTGGTGCACATCCTTGCAATATGTTTTGGTTAATACTTTCTGCCACAATCCGAGTTACTGCGGCACCATTCGAGTTGCTGCGTGATGTTTACAATGACTTGTCAGACGGCGTTGCTGACAGTATCGCTAATGAAATTTCTTATATTTGTGCCTATCTCTGTTGAAGTTACCAATGATCAGCAAAATTCAAACAGTTTCACTATTCCTCAGAAATGCATTTAAAATATTATGACAAAGTGGTGTCAAATTCATAATGGTGTAAAAAAGTAGTTTCAGATTTAAACTAGTGTTAGCAGGTGGTATCAGATTTATAATAATTGAAAAGTGATTTCGTTTTAGTGTTAGGAAAGTGGCATCAGATTTTTAATAGTTGGGAAGGGGTACCAGACTTAGAGTAGAATTTGAAAGTGGTACCTGATTAAAATTAAAACTAGAAAGTGATTCTAAATTAATATAACTATTAGATAGTCCTATCAGATTAAAATTAGAAAGGGGTACCCGATTTCAAGTATAATTAGATATTGTTACCAGATTCAAAGTTGAATTAGAAAGTAGTCCAAGATTAAAAATAGAATTAGAAAGTGGAACCAGATTAAAAGTAGACTTAGGAATCATGTTACAAATTCATATTAGTGAAGCCATTTCAAATGACTCATCGAATGATATCAAGAAGCAATTCCTCGATACCCGTGTTGTGTGCAGCACGTGGGCGACGAAACCAGCGTACTGCGGCTGGTGACGCTGGTGGGGGGCTGGCAGCCCCACATGCCCTACTGTCGCCTCATGACGCCCCCTGTGAAGGTGTGTATTCTCAGCGCTCTGGGGCATTGTCTTAGTTACTCCGGGTGAATTTGTTTTTGTTAGGCACTGCGGTATTTACGTAGCTTCTATTCTGCTGCTCGTAAGGGTTTGAGCTGAAGTAGTGTGGTGGCTTTCTACAGAACTGCTCTGGAGCGGCGTCCTCGTCACCCCCTGATGAATTTCTTCTTTTTAAGCTCTGCGGTATGATGTATCTGCTGCTCACAAGGGATTGAGTTGAAGTAGTGTGGTGCTTTCTACGGGATTGCTCTAGGATGTTGTCCTTGTCACCTCTCATGAATATCTTCTTTTAACGCTCTGTGGAATTGATGTATCTGCTACTCATAAGGATTTAAGTTGGAGTTGTGTGGTGGCTTTCTAAGGAATTGCTATGGGGCGTTGTCCTTGTCACCACTGATGAATTTATTCTTCTTAGGCTTTGCAGTATTTATGTATCTTCAATCCTGCTGCTCGGAAGGGTTTAAGTTAGAGTAGTGTGATGCTTTCTGCTGGATTGGACTGTGTTGGGAGACGTTTATGTCACTTGATAGGACTGAGTGTAATGGCTGGCACATCAGCAAATTTCCAGGGCTGAGAAACTATATTCGAGAAATACTCCACCTGATCGAAAAAGTGGCCCACTATTTTGTATTTATTCTACCAGCAATTTTTTGCTGTATTTCATCATCAACTTGTTTAATTTTATGTGGCAATATGCAGAGTTTATCAAGTTACAACCACCTGTTTTGTGTGCACCTGTTGTTTGATTTTATTTGATGCTAAACAAATGACACATTTCAGCTCTGAATTAAGGATGCAAATGGTCCCCCACAAGGCAAAGTATTTACTCTTGATGCGTACACATCGACTGGTATAGTTATCAAAACTGTAGAGAAAGCAATTATGTGTTGGAAAATTAGTGGCAAATACTGTTCATCTCGTCGCAAGTGTGGAAGTCTAAACATTCATGATGAGACACCTGAGTAATTATTATTTTTCTTTTTAAAGGGAGGGGGGACATGAAAACAGTGTTTATTGCAATACCCACATTCAGAAAGCCAAAATTGTAACATGTGCAGGTGATGTGCCTGGAGAGCGCCACCACGCTGGTAGAAGAAAGCCCTGCTCTCCATCCCATGGCGCTGCATCAGCAAGAGTTCGTCATCCCCAGCGTTATATCGGCGCTGTCGTTCTGCGACGACGACAGCGAAACTCAGCGCTCTGTCCGCACTGCTGCTGCCGCCTTCATTTCTGTGCTCAAATCTGAACCTACTCCTGCGCCTGGTGCTGTCCGCAGCTATGCTCCTCTCGTCAATGTTATTGAAAAACACTCCAAGGGCGTCTTCATGGACACTTCATCCGAGTTAGTTTATTATCTATTTCTCGAACTCTCATGACCTAGTTTTCGAAGTTCTATCTTTTGCTGTTATGGAACTTTTTTTTACATTTTTTTGTTCCTACTAAATTTCATTAAGATTGGATTAATAAATAACGACTCATTTATACCTTATCACCGGTTGTGAGAGGGTCCTCTGAGCTAACATGTCACCTCAAGCAGCGTGGAGGGGCAATAGGTTTATTTTAGTTTAAGTTTGCAATCAGATGCTATGGCGACTGGTATCCCCTGGGGGGATAGTGTTAGGTTACCTAATCTATAAATAGGTGTGTAGGATTTTTTTATGCCCACTTGGCTTCCTCTCTTCCTTCATAACTTGTTTCTATGAACAGAGTAACATGGAGGAGAGCACACCTTGTGCGTAGATTCCTAGTTTCCTACAGTCAATACTAAATGGTCTTTTCTCTTTTCACTCTTGAGATCACCTTTGTTGTGGCTAGGGAAATGGCAATAAAATAATGAGCTAAGATCTCCCGTGAATTGCTCTCATCAGACACCTTGTGTCTGCGATGTCGAGTGCTTGCGAGGAAGACTCGTCTGTGCTGCCGCTGCTGCTCTCGGCCGTCACCTACAATAAACAGCCCCCGCACCTCGCTGCCGTCATTCTCTTCTCTCTTGCGCAGCTCCAGCATAAGGTGAGCAACCCATGCCAAATTTAAGGAAAATTTCGTTGTTTACTTGGGTCTTTAAAACATATGGCTGTCTGTATTGAAGTACGAGACCATATGTGTAAGTGGGGAGGCCTATACTGTTGAATTTTGCGCAGAAGACAATAGCAGTACGAGGGTTGTTGTGTGATATTGTGCAGCCTAACTTGACCAGAAGTGTTGAAAGTTGTGTTCCATAAGAGACAGTTGAGAGAAATATGCATCACTACCTCAAATCATTGGTTGTTAAAATTTTAACAAAGACGGTGTCGCTGCTGAACCAGTGATAGCTGCAACTAAGAACGTACCTGCCACTGCCTGTCATTCAGCTCTAACGAAATCGGCTCAGCATCAAACATAAACTTCGAAGCAAACAATCGTGCATAACTGATGAAGAAGAAATCTAGAAATAAATTACTAGATTTCTTCATTCTGTTTTCTATTCGGTCGTGTACAAATGCGTTAAATTTAAGAACAGAAATAAAAACTATTGATTTGACTTTCTATTTGCAGTCCATTCTTGAGAGTCTGCTTCCCGTAATCGAACGCCTAGTGCAACAAGGCTCGGAAGCACAACTTTGGTCTGGTAAAAAGGAGGAAGACAGCGATGGTGCCCTGGACCCTAGCCTGAGCATGTTGCTGTACTGGTCGCTGGTGCACCTGAACAGTGCAAGCATCAAAGTGCTGGACACAGATCGAGGCTGGCGGGTCATCTCAAAGGCATTTGAGTGCAATAATAATATCATCAATCTCGAAGGGACACTCCTGTCGCCCCAAGCAGTCATCGCCGAGCAGGTGTGATTATTGGGTATTTCTTCTTTACTACCTGTTACATAAACTGGTCTGTCTCAAAAATTCACATATTGTGTTAGGTTTCGTTTTACTTCTATTAATTAAATGATAACCATTCGCTACGATTCATTGAGGTGGTGTACAACTTTATTTCCAAAGTGTGTAACATCTCTGTTGGGAAAAGGCTGCATTGTAAACTATGTAGCGTACTCCTGAAATCCTGAATGTCTGCGTTTTCCAGTATAACTTTCGATTAAAGAGTTCATTTATGAAAACTATGAAATTTCAATATAAATTTCAGGAAGCATGAATCAAAATTGGAGAAATGATTGAAATTGGCAGTAATAGTGTAGCATTCAGGTATACAGTTTACTGGGTAAGAGGACCAGCGAACGGACCAACCGACCAACCAAGCGAGCAATAAACTCTCTGTGTTGTATAGCGTGATAAGGTTGAAACCCTTTCCTGCACCGCATTCACAAATCAAATTACAGAAAGCAAGTAAAACACTAAATTATTACGCTTGTGCGCTATGTCTTTTTTGTGTAACGCAACTATAACTTTTTTTCTAAAATTTTACTTTGTTAATGGAAGTTCTTTATTCTATATTTCCCGCTTCATATTAATGCCCTTTTCAGGATAGAAGTTTTCCATTGCCATTTTTGAAGGACGCAGGAAAGGGTTAAGATAATCAATGCTCATGTTCTCCAGGTGATCTCCCACGAGCTCCTGCGCAACATGCACTCCTCCAAGACCCTGGGTAAACTGTGGGCTCTGATGGCAGCCGCAGCAGCTGACTTCAGTACCAGTCAGCGTAAAGTGTCCCGAGTACAGCGCGCACTCAAGGCTGTCAGTCTTCATGCTCGCTTTGTGTTGGAGCAAGTACAGCAGCTCAACCTCGTTACCACTGCCACCTCAATTAAGGAGTCCCAGGCAAAGAGGATCAAAATGTAAGCTCTAATTTTGTCTCCATTGTACGTACATCCTTTCTGTTACACGTGTTGGAGAGCAAACATTTCAATGCTCTTGGATAAATTTTTATTTAGGTATGATGATATCGATGCAATTCTACTGATCTGCATTTGTTTATGAAAATTTTGTGACCCTGACCAATGATTTTGGCTTGAGGGTTTTCCATTATCATTTTTATTAGCTTTGTATTCTGGTTATCTACCTTTGTAAATTTGGCTGTGGATTTAGTTGCAGATCTTTGGTAAAAACTCGGCCTGTTCTTTATTTATGGAGTAATTTGGGCTTTATTAAATATTTGATTGTCCATTGCAGTTACTTGGTATTACTTCGTTGCACTTGATAAATATCTTCTTAAGGGCACGGTCTGGAGGAGACCAAAAGTCCGTCGGTTCTCGACGGATTTTTCTAAGATTTTCACAATAGATGTCAAATGATGCGGCATTTCTTTTTGAACTCCAGTGTTTTTTTCGTAAATTCATGAAAAAGTTGATTGTTTAAAAAAACCCTGAAAAAGTGTGTGTTATGGAAAATTGTCCATCACCCACAATTTTGAAGTTACAGAACTGGGTAAAGGTTTTCTAGGTAGCTAATTGTTCTGTCTTTAGATCCGGTGGAAAGGTTTTTCGAAAATTTGATTTCTGGAATTATGATAAACTTTTCTCCCAAAATCGACCACTCTTTCCATTTTTTTCAAATTGTTCTGCTTTTAATTTTCAACATGATTTGAAATTCAAAAAACTGTAGCACTGCCTCTCTAGGGTATTTCAATGGCTATCGATTGATATGTTTGCAATTCCTTTCCCTTCAAAACTGTGGGAGAAGGGCCTCTTCAAAGATCAAAAAGTTAAGTTTTCATGAGAGCCATTTTTCAAAAATTGTTCTTATTTTTTTCGTTTCATTTCTGAACTAATCTTTTTTTTTATAAATTTTACAGCTAATGTAGATCTTTCCAAGCTCTGTCGATTGGTATGTTAGCCGTTTCTGTACCTTCAAAACTGTGGGAAAGGATCCATATCCAAAAACAGTGAATGCAAATTTCAGAACACCAGTCTTTTTTAAAAAAAGTTATATTTCTTAATTTCAAACAAATTTTTCTTTTTCAACTCTTTCGCTTGGTAGCTCTTTTTGAGCCCTTTCGAATGATATATTTTCCATTTGTGTACCTTCATAACTGAGGGAGGCGATTATATGTTTACACAGCAGCTAGTTAGCTGATGACTCAGAGCAGCCGGACTCAAAACAAACACTCAGTTACATCATCATAATGAGAGTTAGAATGTTTCGTTTGAGTACTAAGGCATTTCAAGCAATGTCACGAATGAACTCTGCTATTCACGTTGAGGAACGCCCAAAACTGATTCGTAATTAGGGGGGAAGGGGGAAATCACTCATACACTGGCGAGCCAAGGTCACGTCACTGCGCGTCTTCTACTCCGTCTAGAAGACGAACCAATGTACGTACTTGAGAGCGAATTATACCGTTGGATGCGCAAGAAAATACTGTATAAGATGAGTTTATAAACCGAAAACCTACCATTATCCAAATTCGCCCCAGACCGTGCCCTTAAATTACAACTAACCTATAATTGTATGTTAGACTTATACTTTTTTTCTCATGAACAGACATTTTTTTGACATAAAATGTGATGGACATTCGGACTCGATGCCTTGTACTCCTACAAAATGTGACGGAAACTTCCTGTCACAATTTATTCACTAATAAACTGGAGTAATTTGATAGTACATTAACTGCATGAATTTGCCCCACATAATTTGAGTGTTCGTAATTGATCGTTTCTTAAAATGAAGAATGTGTGCGCAGTTGTTCTTAGAAATGTTCTCCTGACTTCTAAGAAGGTGAGATTATCATTGCATCAATATAGTTTTGATTGCTTCTACTCCACATAAAGGTTTCGGATGTGATGCCCACTCAAGAGCATTTCAAATTTGTTACCCAATTTTGTATTGCGCATTCAAATCGGTTTCAAACGTGTAAAATTTAATCAATGGTGACCAATTAGAAATGCCATTTCTGAAGACATACCAGCACCTTCTAATGCAGTTACACACCGTAGACAGTTTTTTGATGGCAATCATTGGGACTGTGTCTCAACACTAATTACGGTTTTTCTTTACAGAGAAGAAGAAAAGAGTGGAAGAAAGAAAATGCGTCTCTCTAGTGGCAAAACAGAACTCACTCATCCCGAGGACGCTGGGGAAATTATGCAGACAGCCGTCCTCCCAGGCAACTGGCGCCGCTTGCGGCTGCTACTGGAACTCGTGTGCGAGGTAGACAGCGTGACAGAGCCTTGGCTGCTCGTGGACGCCCTGTGTGGGTGCTTGCATGAGGGGCTGGGGTTAGGGCCGCAGTTAGCAGAACAGGTCGTGCCGCAAGTGTTGGCATGCCTCTACCACCTCGTCAACCTCTCGCTCCAACACCCGCCCAAGAATGCAAGTAAGTTCTCAGGGCTTGAATTTTAGAGATCTTATGCTTTGGTGTTCCTTTTCCTTGTATCTGCTTTTTTTAGAGGACGTGCTGTTAGTATTCCCGTGTTATGGTATAATGTTTCATTTTCAGTTGTAAATCTGACTATGTGACTGATTTTCATTTATTTGATGTTCAACACGTAGGGTATTGTTGCCTTAATGAATTGGAGAAAGCGTACTACCTCTGATAAGAAGCCTGCTGCTGGCAGGAACTACAGCCCCTCTTCTGTCATGCTTGCAATGTTTCTATTGGAGCGATAACTGGGTGAAATGGTAAACGATTATTTCAACAACAAACAAAACTAATATTAACCGCGCATTACCATAGATTAATTTACTGTTACTCGCATGTATAAATTCACAGTCCCTTGAGTATGCCTGATCATTTTTCCTCTCTCGTGAGTGCTTGCAGAATGTCGTGTGCAAAATTACACTAATCATCTCAGCTAGTAAGCCGCCACCAAATATCGATAAAAATTTGCAAATCGACTGCAGGGCTCGTTTAATAAACTTGGCTAGTTCATTAAACCCCTTCGTGATTGCAACTACCAAGGCTGTGCTATCATGAACAAAAATGGAACTTCCATTATATTTGCTGGTAATTATGAATGGATGACTATATCATTCCGTTAAAAATGATTAATGCTCTGATCATCGCCTGTGATGCATTCCATGACTCTACTTAACGTCCACAAAGGTACCCGATCATGTCTTCTGTCATTGGTTCTGCTGCTTTAGCGGATCAGGTGGCACACAGATTTTTCACAGCATTTTGCTTGATATCACATCTTCTAACGTTTTCTAAGGGGTTGTAATAAACGTTTGGCATAAAAAATTTCCGAAGAATTTTGTGTGCTGCTCAGTTTTCGAGACGATTGCAAGTTCAATTTTCTTGGAAACTTTTTTAATTTGATGGGTTTGTGTAATAAGTACATTTTAAACAACTCTTCATCTGAACCGATGACAAGTTAAGTATTCCATTACGTGCATGCTCATCCTTTTGTAATTACACTTCTGTAATGGCGAACTTGCGTGTGTTCTCCTCAGAATTGAGCAGCTTGGTGCCGCTGAACGTGGAGGCGGTGGTGCAGTGTGTCAGGCAGTCTGGGGAGCCCTACACGCACCGCCAGGCGTTCTTAGTGCTCGCACTCGCTGCTAAGATCCATCCTGTAAGTTATTCTACTTACAAATTAATTTAAGTTTCAAAACTTATGGCTTTTGTCACGCTTTCAAATTTAGAAAAGTGGCCAAGTATTGAAATTTTGAAACTTATGGCGCTGTGACAATCGGCTACACTGTTTCTACTTGCTGAAATTTTGTGTAGGTAATATGTTGCTCTCGACCGATATGGATGTGTGGCATGTTATTTACCAATTTCGTCCAATATGCTTGCTCTGTAGATACCTCATGGAACTTTGTTCTTTCCTTTTTAATTTTAAGCTGGTGTTGCTATAATATCCCATTTTATCCTTGCACTTGACCTGAAAATTGAATATTGGAATCACGGAGATCTGCATATCAGTTTTGACGATAGGTAATTACATGATTCATGACTGACACCCTCTCGTATCTTTCAACCGTATCGCATCTTGACACTGATAATTGATCTTTCCAATACTGGTGTACATTGACTGACCTGCTCTTACTGTGTCTGCAGGAAGCGGTGCTGCACAACCTGATGACCATCTTCACATTTATGGGGTGTGGTTTGCTGCAACGGGACGACGAGTTCTCCTACCAGGTCATCGAGACCACCGTCAACACCCTCGTTCCTATTCTTGTGCAGGTCAGCGAACGTCCATCTATCCTTAGGGCCATGTTCAGACTCGTGTGTCGCACTGTCTCTGTTGCAGAATTTTAATCTTATTTGCGACCCTTGTTTGGGAGTTCTCATTCAGTGTTGATTTTGTAGGAGCATTATTATGTTAAAAGAAGTGAAGGGTCATAAATTTTGAGAATCCTTGTACTAGGAGTTGAGTTGTCCAAAAATCAGGTTGTTGTCCACACACTCCTTCCTTTTTTGGTATTCTTGGTGTAGTATTTATATTATCACTGATCTGCATGATCAATATCATTATCTGTCAAACAGAAATGTAAGTATAGTAGTTGTTAAGAATTAAAATTTTCGTTGTCGAACTGAAAAGCAGTTGAAACTTATTTTGTAACCAACTCCAGTTCATCTATTGCTGCCATTTATTGGTTAGGAAGGTACATAGAGAAATAATCTGTTGACCATGCAAAAGTGCAATCAAGAAAACCCTTCATTGTAGCTGAGATTGTTTAAACTAAGAACATAATCATGAGAAAATGAAGGGCACATCGCACATTATGGCTGCAATAGGTTAAATTAAGAATACAATAATAAAATTATGAGCACATCGCCCATTATTCCCACGTTGACTGGGTTGTAATTGAGCAGCGAGGCGGCTTCAGCAGCGCAGTGAGGGACGTGGTGCAGGTGTTCGTAGACGCCTTGCCTGACATCTCCGTACACCGACGTCTGCTGGTCTTCAGGCTGCTCACTGTAGCGCTCGGTCCGGCCACGTACCTGTGGCTTGTGCTCTCGCTTACAAGTACGTTCTCATAGCTTCTTATAAATGTACTCCTTGTGTATAGCTTTTGAGTGAACTGGTTGTGTGCTATTTCGTGTGAATTTTGGCTATGGGTTAAGTCCGTCTGCGCATCTGTGGCTTGTGCTCTCTCTTACAAGTAAGTTCTTATAGCTTCTTGCGCGTGAACTGGTTGTGTACTATATCACGTGAATTTTGTATGTTTTAAAAATATGATCAATTGGGAATTTTCAAAAACTTCATAAGTTTTTTGTACTACGTAAAGAACGAGTTATTAATATCTTTAGCAAGAATTTTCTGCTGATATTGTATGATTAAAAATGGTAAAAACAATGCAAAATGGTAATTTAATGTTCTTGTGGCAGTTTTTTATGCCTATAGACTGTTTTTTATTATTACTCACATATTTCCATTTTTTATAATTAGAATTGAAATAACCATCGTTATTGACCCAAATACGGGAATATTATTAACTTTAATATTCACCTCTACGGTCTGAGTGGTGAAAATTTCCTCGTTGTTCAGCTTATGTTTGTGTATGTGTGATAGACTTTATGTTCAGATGTAATATGGATATTGGAGTGAACCCTTTAATGCCCCAGAGGACTATACTTTTCTCTTTCGAAAATAACCTCAAATTTCGAAAAAATTTTGTTTAATTTGTTCCCTAATGTGTTTCTTAAAGTTTACTGCCGAGGAGCAGTTCCTTCCTCGTCCTGAAATCGGTGACTACCCAATGCCAGTGCCAGTCTAATGATGATTGTTGTAATGACGGTAACATAAGTACAGAAATGATGGGGACAAAGTGTTGATGAAAATGAACTATTGCATTAAGCCGAGGCTTGCACTTGTGTTGTGCCATTAATATTTTTTATCGCTATGTGTCTCCATCAAATAAGAAGCTACTTTGGAGTAAGTTGAAATGGGAGTGAACAACGGTTTTCACGGTATAATTTCAGTCATTATTGACGCACCGGATGAACTGATGAAAAAAATAGTACCTTGTTTTTTCATTTTAATGACAACGATATATGTTTTACTGAAAGTAGCGTTTTAATTCATCTTCATGTGCGTGCAGTCAAAACGTTCGCCCAAAGCGGTCGTTCTCGACTACCAGAAGACATTGCGGCCAGGGCCATAATTTCTAATCCAAGCAGCGACTCTACCCTGAACGACTCCGCCCTGAACACTTCCCTCGTGGGCTCCAACGCGGACATTGTAAGCGACGTACGCCGGCCTGGCGAGCTGAGCTTCATCTTGCGTGTGTGCGAGCAGTTCTGCGTAAGGGACCAGGTCGCCGCTGTGCAGCAGGTCCTTGCGCTGCTGGTGGCTCTCCCTACCGAGCTGGGTGAGGCTTTGTGACTGAACGATTGCTCAATTGTTCTGTGAAGTCTTATGGCTCAACATAACTCGATTTGATGTTCACGTTTGGGCTTGAAATAATTCCGTTTGATGTTGACGTGTAGGTTCAAAATTACTCGATTTTATATTATTTTGGCTGAAAATAACTTGATTCCCTGTTGACATTGTGGCTCAACAAAACTTGATTTGATGTTAACATTTTTGCTAAACTTAACTTGATTTGATGTTAACATTTTGGCTCAAAATAGCTCTATTTGATACCAACATTTTTGGTGTAAATAATTTGATTTAATAATAACACCCGGTTCCGTTCTTTCATCTCTGCTGAGGTTCACGTTGGTTTTTTCTTTTCTTGTGACAGTTCATGTAGCGCTATGAAATAATATTTGTATCTTTGTATAAACTTATTTTCAAGTATTTTTGTAACTTTTAATACACTAATGTCTTGTGGCACAATTATTATTTATTGTACTTCAAGAGTGTGCTGAGAGATTGTTGGGTAAATACTTTGGCATTTTTTCATTTGATTTGAACGTAACCGTGGTCCAGAACCACTGACTTCAACTCAAGAGCTATTAATCTGATTTAAATTAAAGTACATGTCATGAATTTACACGTTTTTTGGGTAATCTTTTCCTGTCCATTTCCACAACGATTGGCAGAAAGTTATGTATTGAAATTAAATTGATAAAAATACAGTAAAACAATAATAACGTGAGGTAGTATATCGTAATGGTGAGCTCATGGTGGGCATTTTATTTAATACTCGTATATTCAACCTCTTAACTATTAATAGCACAGAAGCTCACGTGGTTCTTTTCATTTCAAGTTAGCAGTGACGCCTAACGATATTTCAGTACTGGTATATTTACTTATTGCCTGATGTAGTGCTACTACATAGTGTAGTTGCCTAATGTAGTGCCACTACATAGTGTAGTTGCCTAATGTAGTGCCACTACATAGTGTAGTTGCCTAATGTAGTGCTACTACATAGTGTAGTTGCCTAATGTAGTGCTACTACATAGTGTAGTTGCCTAATGTAGTACTACTACATAGTGTAGTTGCCTAATGTAGTGCCACTACATAGTGTAGTTGCCTGATGTAGTGCTGCTACATAGTGTAGTTGCCTAATGTAGTGCCACTACATAGTGTAGTTGCCTGATGTAGTGCTGCTACATAGTGTAGTTGCCTAATGTAGTGCTACTACATAGTATAGTTGCCTAATTTAGTGCTACTACATAGTGTAGTTGCCTAATGTAGTGCTGCTACATAGTGTAGTTGTCTAATGTAGTGCTACTACATAGTATAGTTGCCTAATGTAGTGCTGCTACATAGTGTAGTTGCCTAATTTAGTGCTACTACATAGTGTAGTTGCCTAATGTAGTGCTGCTACATAGTATAGTTGCCTAATGTAGTGCTACTACATAGTATAGTTGCCTAATTTAGTGCTACTACATAGTGTAGTTGCCTAATGTAGTGCTGCTACATAGTGTAGTTGCCTAATTTAGTGCTACTACATAGTATAGTTGCCTAATGTAGTGCTGCTACATAGTATAGTTGCCTAATGTAGTGCTACTACATAGTATAGTTGCCTAATGTAGTGCTGCTACATAGTGTTGTTGCCTGATGTAGTGCTGCTACATAGTGTAGTTGCCGAATGTAGTGCTACTACATAGTGTAGTTGCCTAATTTAGTGCTACGGATGTGTTGCCTATTGTAGTGCTACGGATGTGTGGCCTAATGTAGTGCTGCGGATGTGTTGCCTAATGTAGTGCTGCAGATGTGTTGCCTAATGTAGTGCTACAGATGTGTTGCCTAATGTAGTGCTACAGATGTGTTGCCTAATGTAGTATTACGGATGTGTTGCCTAATGTAGTATTACGGATGTGTTGCCTATGGTAGTGCTGCGGATGTGTTGCCTAATGTAGTGCTACGAATGTGTTGCCTGATGTAGTGCTACTGATTATGATTTTTAACAGCATAGTACGTAATGTGCTAACCAATTTCAAATTTTATTCTTGGATGTCAGAAAGATAAGAGCCGAGTCACCAACTTTAATAAGTAAGAATGCAAGAATTACTACTTTTACTAAACATGTCACGGAAGCTCACAGTTTGCCATATGCCGTGAGCTGCGATTTGAAAGAAAGATAATAAATGACCTAACATGCTAACTTGGGCGTGCAGGAGGCAACTACAAGAAGAGCTGGGTACCCAGCCACCAATATGTAGCAGTACTCAAGCTCAACATGCTCACCGGCAAGCAGCTGCGCCACTTCATCTACACCACCGTCGGATTCCTTGTGCAGCTCTTCTCTTCTGAGATATTCCTTGCTACCGTGAGTCTCAGTCGTTTTTGTGCAGCTGCAGCTTTCTTTATCTTGTAGGATGAGACGTTGACAATGTTAAACGAACTTGACGGAAGATATTGGTTTTAATACCTAGGGTTTTTTCACTTTCAATTTATTTATTGATTGCGTAGCTATTTGCAACCCTGTCCTTTTTTTATTATGTTCCCTATGTTTGTTTTACAGTAGAATAAATGATCAATTTCTAAGACTTCAGTTCAATACTTATTACGTTCACTACATTATCAGGAGTGATCATATTTTATCTTTCAATGATTATAATCCCACGAATGCAATTTGTATTTTATTAGTGAATGTTCCGCTGATCTGTAAAACAGCCCATCTAGAACTAGTATACTATCATCTTACGTCGATTAATGTTTTCTCAAATATTAAATTATACTTCTCAGTGATGGCCACACTACTGAATTTAAAGAGCAACTCCCAATCGCGTGATGCTGTGCAAATCTGCTTTATAACCTGATACACATTAAAATTATCCGATGAAGTTAGTCTTACCTTCGACAAAGTGAGTTGCTTGATAGATATGACACATGAAGTGTTGAAGTACATGGCGGATTCTTTGTCTAGCTTGCCACTGACACGAACCTCGTGGGCTGTGACTCCAAGGGTAACAAATGCTTCTCAGGGACCTTAGGATTAGCAAAACGTTTGTCCATCCTGTGCCATGGAGACTGGTGCGCCAGGAGAAATACTGTTGGGTTACCTCGACTGTAGGGACGTCTTGGGGACCTCTATCTCTTGTGCTCATTTCAACTCTTTCAGTCAGTCTTCATGTCTTCGTTATTTCTCCTTTGTCTCTTTCTCCTCTTTCTTCTTAACTCTCAACTTCTGAGTAAAATATATTTGAGCTGAAATGGGTCTCTTAATTTTCATATGCTCAGGGTATCCTCAGTGAGAACACACCTTTTTGCACACCCCATTTTTACAGTCCACGCTAGATGATCCCTTCTCTTTCCCCTCTTGAAATTGCGTTTATTGCGGCTCACCTGACCATGTTTGTCCAACACCTCACCTCATTTGCTCGCTTCGTATTACAGCTGGTGCCCGTCTCGGAGAGCAGCAGGGCGGAAGAGCAGCAGCTGCTGCAGCAGTCCTACTGCCAGCTGCTGACGGTGGTGACCGGCTACCTGCTTACTGTCACCGGCCTCATGGTTCGCACCCAGAACACTGACGCCATCGCGTGTGAGTACCCGCTAGTGGCTTTGTGAGGAATAGTTCAATATTTTTCATTTGTTGATCGTACATAGTAATTACATGCATTACATCATGGACATGGCTAGAAAGAACTGCCCAAAACTGAATTTTGGACAGTTTATATACCAGCAGGAATGATCTTGAAAGCTCTACATTTTCATCGGGGAGCGCTAATGAAAGATTTGAGTGTTCTTTTCATACGAGTACAAGTTACTTTTAGTAGCAATTAGCTCTGATTTGTGGTGTAAGTTTTTTGACTAGATTCAGATGGGAGCAAGGTTTTTTTTTTGAGGATAAGCTAGCTGAGAAGACGAGTTTTCCCTCAACTATTAACTGCAAAACGCCTTATGTTGAATCTCTGACCATGATTATTTGCCCTTACTGTATGATGAAAACTCCATGTGGTGGTTCTAACATTGCTGCATGAAAAGTGACTTGAGTTAACTACTTATAGCTTGGTGAGCAAGAACTCTTACTTTAACTTCTTCTTTCACCGCTCTTGTCATCAAATGATTGTGGTCGTTTTTAGAGAGCGAAATTCAAATACTCGATCCTTAATAATTACAATGTCATTTTACCATCCCAAGCTGAATCTAACCAGTCGTTCAAAATCCACACATGTATCAAATAAGATAATTTTTTTGAAATTCTATTTTCGTCGTTCTAAATTCACAAGCCTACCTCTGCCCCGTGCAGGCAAATTCTGGTCAGCGTTGCAGCGCAAGCTGGTGCAGCTCCAAGAGAGCGTGTGTGCCGTGCTGCAGTCTCAACAGCTGCTGAGCGTCGTCTCAGAGCTCATCAACTCTGAGCTGACGGCTGTCAAGCTCAGGTCCCTCGAGTTGCTCAGGACCAGACTGCTGCCCTCCGCTGCCTTCTTCTCGTCAGTACAAGCTTGTGATGTTTTCTTCTTATTGACGTAGTATTAGCCTCAGTGAATGAAGGTTAATTTTTCATTTTTTTAGGTTCAGCATGGATAAAGATGAACAAGCTTAATGAATTGGCTACACATTCTAAAATGGGTCGAAGCTTTTATTTTCCCGATCCACATTTCAATTTTGTGAATTAACCGAATTGTTAAGGTGTTACAATCACTTAACCTTGTGCATAAACTAAGTTCTTAAGTATCTCTGTCGTACTATTTCCACTAGCATTCCTTTTTCTGGTTTCCTAAATCAAGTGTGGAAAGCTTCGGCTTTATTCGTAAGCTAAGTCCTGAAGTACCACTTCCTTGTTGGAAACTGCATTTAGAATACACTAAATGAATATTGGCATTGCTTCAAGTTCAAGTTGTTCATTCTTCTTGGCATTACAGAGAAGAAGACAACGCAGCGTTGCTGCAGCTGCTGCCAGCGCTGCAGGTGCTGGGCTGTAACAATGCAGAGCAACAAGACGTGAGACAAGCTGCACTCAGCGCTCTGCAGCTGCTGCTCAGCTTCCTGAGCGCCACCGTTGGACCCGAACAAGTGCTGCCGCTGCTGCGTGCAGCTGCTGACCAGGTCACGATTGAAGGTCAGTGTTCCTCGCTTCTTTTCTAGACTTAGCATTAACACGTTAAGTGCGGCTGGTTAGACTAAAGTTCAATATTCAATGTAAGTTAGAGTTCATTATAGAGTGTAATTTTCTAGACTTAGCATTAACACGTTAAGTGCGGCTGGTTAGACTAAAGTTCAATATTCAATGTAAGTTAGAGTTCATTATAGAGTGTAATTTTGAAAATAACGAACATTAAATAGATCGTGCCTTCATTTAGTTTCCTTCAAATACTTATGGAAATTGAGCTGGTGACTGCTGGTTGATCAGCAGTATTATGAAAATCCTCTCAGTGGCCACCAGTGGTCACGTCGCACTTGAAGTGTTAAGAAATATAAAAACCTAAATGAATCCCCTTGTTTTTTTGTTTTTCGTCGCTTTCCAGGTCAGTTTTTAGTGCCAACTGATTCCTCTTCTTGTAAAATTTATATAACTATTTAGAACTTTCATTTAAGACACCCACTTGTCGTAGTGTCGTAAACGGATCTCACACGATAGTCTGTGCGTTGTACTCATATTTCCTGTGAATTTTACATAACGACAACTTTTAACGTCATTTGCTCATACTCCTTAATTATTAATTTTTAAAACTGCGTGTATTCTTGTTGTAACATCTTCTCGTTTGTCTTAAGCACAGGTAAACTCGTCATACTTCTTCTTGTACGTCTTGAGCTGCAAATACACCAAAATGTACTGAACAGAAATTAAATGAATGTCATTGTTCAAGTTTTAGTTCACTTCTTCCCCATAACCTTCACTCTCGCTTAGGTAATTGTTTTTTATTACCCAGGTAACACACCTCTGGTGGTGATGCAAACAACCCTGGTGGTTGCCGAGTGCGTGGGCCACGTGAAGGAAGAGAGTATCGCCGTTCTGCCGAAACTAATGCCCACACTTCTGGGCTTCCTGGCTCCTCCATCCTCCGAGACCGACCTGCTGCCACTGTCCGCCGCCACCGCCCTCTATAAGGTGCAGTCTCTTATCAGCCTGGTTATAGAGGAGTTCTTATTTCATGAAAGGAGGCGTAACCTTATAGATTTCCTTTATTTTTCAATCAATGTATTAATTGGGCAATTTTATCACCAACGCTATCCCTTTTTGTTTCCTCGTTTGGAACGCTTTTTATGTTCTGGAAACGAGCTTATCTCTTGATGTATGTGCATCCTTTATATTTGAATGGTCTCAAGTTAACTGAAATGATTTGATTCTTCATTTTCTAATTTTGCGAGTAAGGCAAACAAAGTTGTAAGACGATTGTATTTTTGCATGATTGTCTTGCTTACGACTAATAACTCAAAAATTTTAGTTAGTACCTGAACTCATCTAGCCTAACCTTAGCCTTATGGGTAAACCCTAAGCTAATTTGAAAACTAAACTTAGTCTAGCCTAACCCAACTTAATATAACCTTCAAAATTTTTAGTGTTTTTGGTGTTCAAAGTTAACAATTTATTTATTTGCTGAGGATGTTAAGCTAAAGCTTGTCATTCAAGCGTTAGTAGTTCAGTAACATATATTTTCAGAATTAATATTATTTAAAGTATTTGCATCATATATTTACACCGCACAAATTCAAAATTTGAGTATGTTAATCATCCGGAGTCTTTAGAAGCTAATGCCGTGAAGAAGCGCTTGTTCTATTACCGGCTACCTTTTCATCTATGGTACTAATCCACGTTGCAGGTCATCGAGAACGTACCCAGGTACATCACCCGGTACTTGCCAGAGCTGCTGGTACGCCTGTGCCGGCTGTCGTGGCTCTTGTCTGACAGAGACGCTCCAAGAGACGTCAAGATTTGTGCGAAGCTCGCGGCGTTGGGCGCTTCCCTAAGGCACTTCATTGAGCCTCAAGTTTTCCTGCCGCATCTTCTCAAGGTGCGTGTTGGTGGGATCTTTGTTGATGGAATTAGTTTGGCCAATAGACATTTTGCGCAGTTTTTTAATTCCGCAGTAAAAGTTATTTCTAGGATTAATAATATCTCTATTGCAGTGTTGCCATGGCAGCTGATGCCGGGGTTTTTGTTCTTTGTCAGTCTTTTGAAGTTAGATCATAATTTGGTATCTATGTATTTAGCGTGTATAAAATACTGTAAATATTGTAGAGTTTTAAATTTTGTGCGGAATTTTTAAATTTTGCGTAGTCTCCCAATTCCATAAAGAAAATAAATTTCTTGTGTTAACTTATGATGCGTGCGGAATTTTGCCTATGAAATATTAAGTCAAGCAAAATTCATGTGCAGAAATTTGTGTTTAATTTTTAGTCATTTAATTTTAAAGGTTCATGCCTAACTACCGGGAATAAATTTAGTAATTGATGATAGAACAGCAGTCTCAATGAAATATATACAAAATTTCGAAATGATTTTGGAAGGCAAAACAAAAATATCTTTGTATTCAGTTCCAAATAGTATGATAGCTGTTTCTTATGATTCATTGTGTGAACTTTTGTGTCGTGCTCATGTTTGGGTTTTGTGTTGGAAGAGCTTTTGTTGTTCGCTATAGTGTTTGCTATTCTTCATATATACAATAGTTATAGTTCTTCTCTTTCTTCGGAGAAGACAGTCATGTCACCTCTGTAAGCTTCTGTCCGAGCCCAGTTTTACCTTTATTCTTCTCTTATTTTTTTGATGTGAAATAATTCCTTCTCGATTAAAGAGCTCCTTCTGAACTGGAAAGACTATCTGATCTTACTGACCTCTAATAAAATTTAAAGCTTGTGTAAAATAATGTGGGAAATTTTACACTAGAATATCCTAACTGCCTCATTATTGCTTTTGACATAAGTTTCCTACTTTACTTTGTTTCATCCTGCATAAAGCAAACGACTATCTCAAACATTTTCCATTTGCGCAGGCGTACAACGAGCTGAGTGCGGGGGAGGGCACCGACGTGTGCTGCGTAGTGGGTGTGCTGGAGCTCCTTGAGGACCTGGTGGCCCACTTTGACCAGCCCGCCTTGCGCGCCCACCACGTAGACCTCATGCAGCTGCTGAAGCGGGCCCTCGGCACCCGGCTAAACCTGCACGCCCATGCCCACATTGTGAGACCAATTTTTGGGAGTGCATCTTGCGCGTTGGTCTTGGAAGTTATGAGTGCAAAGAATGATGTCGGAAAAATGAGGTCCTATCGACCAGAGCATTTAACGTAGCTGGGATGAATAAATTTGGGCGTCTTTTTCTGTGCAATTGTTTCATATTTGATATTTAATGAAGGTAATTTTGTTTTAACCAATTTGGTTTGACCTCTGATTATATTTATCGGACTCGACCCACAAAATCACTTAGTGTACATGCCGAATTCTGTTCAAAAGTTTAAATTAAAATTGGTATTATAACGACTCCTGAGAAATATTAAGAAGTGCTTGAATGACTGCGTTGTTTTTTTTATGTGACTCACGTCACAACCCGACTATTCTGAGTAACTTTTGTGAAATCCATATTGTATAGAAGCATAGTTTTTGTCGAATTAAAATCCTGTTGTGTTTCAAACTTCTAGAAGTACTCTTGAATACTGGTAACCTTTCTAACATATTAGCATGCTCGTATCTATACTACGGACATGAACATGACCCTTAACTCGAGCAGAATGCCACCGACATCGACACCATAGAATGGCGCGCCGTGACGGCGGTTACGCGCGTCGCGCTGGGCCAGGACGAGGCGTCCAACATGAAGCTCATGAGCAGCATCGTCGCTTGGACTGACGATAGCGACTCCGTGTACAGCCGAATCGCTCTCTATAGGTAGGCTGTCCTGCTCGTCTTCATTGTGTGATGAATTAAGGATATTTCTATAGAAATTGCTATTGAAAGGTCTTTGTACAAATTTTCTTATTTGAAATGCTAAAATAATGTCCTTTCCAAAGATGCCAACATTGTGTTGATCTATGAATTATTGAGTGAATAACTAATGTAACTAAATCAAGTCTTGATGACGTGCTGTTCTTCACCGGCAGACTGGTGCACCACCTGGCCTCCACCCTGCAGGTGCTGTTCATCAAAGCTCGGCTGGCCGATCATGTTTTCGACCACGCTGTGGAGATGCTCTCCTTCACCGCCCAAGCTGATCAGGTGAGAGTTATTTTTATCGAGCCACTCTTTACGTAACGCCGCGCTGGAATGGATGCTAGAAGCAAAAGAATGCCATCTGCTAGAATTCGAACAGTTTGCTCAATTGTTCAAACTTTTTTCACTGCATTTAATCTCATCATGGAAATTTACGTTAGTGAGTATTTCAATTAGATGTTAGGCTTCTTCATGCTTAGTTACATATTTCTAAAATTTTAAAACGTTTAGCATAACCCAGTAGAGGTCTACTTTTCTGCAGGTCATAGCTAGCGACAGCAAATATAAAGCTCGTTAAGGCCTCGTGTTCAATTAGGAAATGCAACGTCTTATTCATTCTGCTAAGTGCGGGAGAGAAAATCTGTTTCTGGTTAAGAAACGAGGATATCATTAAATTAAATGTGTATTGTTTGGTATTCTTTTTCTTCTACTCGGCACGTTTACGAAAGATTGGGATGTAAACTGTTTCATATTATAATTCTTGCTACTCAAATATGAATGATAGAGCAATTCCTTTGGGGGGATTTTGCCCTTCGTGGGAAAACATGAAAATTTAACCAGTTCCAGTTGGATGGTGAAATATAGTGTTTGTCATAATGAAAGTAACTATTCTAAGGAAGTAAGAACTTTCTTAGCTGCAATTAACAGTCAGGTGATTTTAGAGCTCGAGACTTAATGGTTATGGTTCTATTAGCAAGGCCTTCCTGTTTTTGCTCTTCTGTTCCTTTTTTCCAATTACGCTTCGTAAAATTGAAATGATACAGTGTCTTCTTTTGCATTTGTAATTTTTCTTTCAATTTCCGTGTTGTTACGAGATGTTGTCAAAATTAAACACTCTTTGGGCAAATCTGGGTGCACCCTTGTTAGAGTACTTTGGTACGTATTTAATTGTGTTTCTGGTGCTCCAGAGCGCGTCACCTGATGACGCTGATAGCGTGTGCATGCTGCTGTCACATGTGCTGGCGAGCTTCACGGAAATATTCAAGTATGACTCCGTCGGTTTCACCACAGACTCGCGCTTCAAAATGCTCATGGACCCCATCGTGCTGCAGGTATGTGTTCGTACATTCTACAGTTAATCAAGGCAACAGGTTATTCGGAACAATTTTGTCCTTTTTTAATTTGAAAAACACACTTTTACTCAAATTAGGTCTATGCTTTTTTAGTTACTAGTCGATTTTAGCTACCAACTGATCATGGCATGTATAGGTTGTGCCCCATTGTGCTTAGTTTTTCAATTTTTTCATGGAAACTTATTCTATTCAAGTGTAGATTAAAGTTCATCTAGGTTGATGATATTTTCACTTCCACATCACTGTAAGTAAAGTGACTAGTGTGTAGCAATCATGGTCACTTTAAACTGAGCGAAACTTTCAGTCGAAGTGATACATGTAAGGGATGGTTTGCGTCCCTGGGCCTTTCGGTGTTCAAAATATGATGAACGGTCTAATTTCCTATTTAGTGAGGATTACTTAGTCGACTTATTAACTGGGGAACTGCATGGATAGGTTACTCCAATTAATCTTATGGTATTTCTGCTAATAGTGACACTAGTGGAGCTCCTTCTCTGGCCAGGTTATAGTAAAAGATTTTCAGTTTGGAAGTATTATTACTATTGTTTTTGGAAAAACAATCAATCGTTGTTCTCTTGATAAAAATTGGCCATACATATGTAAATGGTATGAGATATATATATGTATCCCTATATCTCCAGAGATATGAGTATGGATCTACCTATATGTGTGTAGTGCTTTAAAATTTCGTTTTTATTAATATTGTGAAGCACTGGACGTCAAATATCTGCTGTACTTGGGCGTTATACTAGCAGTTGCTGAGCGTTAGGCGATCTCTTAGAATGGAGTGACTAAGTAACTTGCATTTTTCCTTCTTTAATTCTATATGAAATATTTAGTCTTGTTATTGCAATATTATAACATTGTCTAGATTTTCATGGAATAACTCGCAATCCTTTTTAGATGGCGCTGAACTAAATCGTGTTGGAAGCTTATTACAGTTTGAAGACCTTCTAGTCTTAGCTCTAAATTCTTTAGTAGCACTTTTTCTCATGAGGCAGTTCTTGAGATCTTTTGCATGATAATTAAATCTGAATTTATACTCAGATGAAGAACACAGTGGGAGGCATGGAGAGTTACAAGGAGCGCGTGCGGGACCGTCTGAAGCCGTGCCTTGTGCAGCTGTGTTCCGCTACTCGCAATGACGCGCTCTGGGCAGACCTCAACCGGCAGGTCCTGTTGCTGCTCAGGGAGGACCTGCATCCTGAGGTGAGCTTCCTTCTATCAACCTTTTCTCTTTCCAACTCACCTTTTTTGATTGTATCCTATTGTAGATTGAAGGAACTCGCCATCTTTTTTGATGGTGTGGAACTATTGTGTGGGAAGCTTATTGCAGCTTTAACACCGTCCAGTCTTATCTCTAAATACTTTAGGAGCACTTCTTATGAGGCATATCATGAGATTTCTTGCAAGATAATTAAACTTGCAATTCAAGAGTTCAAATGAAATCAAGTAAGCTCGGAGCTTACAAAACATGTATTTACCGAGGAGAACAATTTTGATGCCATGAAATGCCATAAACCACGTATTTCTGTTATGCCCACCTCATTTTTTGAGGCTGAACTTCATATTTACTGTGGCCCCGCATACCCTGAGTTAAACGGTTGCTTCATCTGTAATAAGATTGAAAAATGCTTACATGCTGAAAGCATATCATTACTTTTCTTGATATGGTTGCGTTACGTGGAATTTATGAAAGATTAAGGTGTTTATGAAAGTGTGGTGAAAAGTTAGTGTAGAGAAGAGCCTCTGATTGTTTGATTTTAGATTCTCAGTAACAAATTTTTGCTAGTCAAATACACTCCTGAGCTGCTCGACACGTAACTCAGGACTCTTGCCTGCGTGTACGAAGGTGATCACAGTTTAATTGTGTGGGCATTTCAGCTGTTAGCTATTTCTTGAGTGTAGACGGTGTATGCTAACAGCCGCTGAATGAGCTCGTCGATCTGCGTGAGTATTTTCAAAGGTAGTAGATTTTTCTAATCGCGAAGTTAATTAATGTGCTGTTTTCTTCAAGATATATTGTTAAACTTTAATTTAGCATCCTGTGAGTCGTTCGCAACGTACATCACATTAGGCAGCACTGAATGATTGAATCTATCAGACGATTAGGATACCTATTTTTAAATTCAAGAAAGAGGAACATTTTTAAGGCTTTTTTCTGACATTATTCATGGCCTGCATCGTTTTCAACTACGTTTTATTTACGAAATAGTTTTACGTCTAATGACCTCGTCAATTAGTTAATTCTTAGTTGGAGATAATAGAAAGGGTTTTATTAAGCCCAATAAATTATTGAAGTATTGGTAAGTCTATATACTTCTTGCGAGCGGAAAAACTAATGTAAGTACAAAATGACATGATGGTTTGCCTTGATATTGTAATTTATAATTACAGTATTAAACTAATATGAATATATATATATATATATATTATGATCAACAAATTCTGGATCATTCATTTCCAGCAGGCCCATCTTATTTAGATCTAATATCTGTTGGACTTATCACTCACAAATTATGGGATATAAATTTATGAGCGTCTGAGGGATGTCCATAATCGAAGAGCTTGCCAGCCTTTATTAGAACTAGATTAGTTAGGTCTAAATTGTATAATTCTAAGTTATGAACATTCATGGGGTTTCGATCACGGTTTCTTTCAAAAAAGATCAGTTGATTCTTAAAATAATCTTCTAATTGTTGAACCTTGTTATCAAAAACCTTGAATACCCAAGTTAAAGCAGTGGAATATTCCGGAAAATTTTCACTGGATTGATTCACCCAAGTTTTTTCATATTAATGTAGACGAGTGTGCAGTTGATTTTTTTCAGATCACTCATTTTTTTTTTTTTAATGTTAACCCATGAGGTGAAACTCTCATATTTTTTTCTTCCTTTACATAATAATTGCTATGCAAAGAGGTTCACGAAAAAATATTCACCCTTCCCATTTGAGGTTCCCTAGCCCTACAATGAGCCACAAAATTGAAGCGTAAAATTAGACAGTATTCTAGCTTTTCACCCTTTCAAATGTCCATAAATATAGATATTACGGTGCGAATTCGAACTTTAACTACAGGTCCACATATGCGTGCTGGGGATGATGCAAGGCCTGGTGGACGAGTTGCGGGAGGCGTGGCTGCAGCCGCTGCTGGCGGACACGCTGCCGTACGTCACCGAGGCGCTGGAAAGCCACCACGCTGGGGTGGAGGAGGCTGCTCGAGGTCTGCTCGCCCTCATGGAGGACATCATGGGTGACGCCGTGCGGGAGCAACTTGAGGTTTAAAGCTCACCAAGTAAAAATCGCCGGAAGTAAAAATTTTGAATTTTTCTCCTTGATTTTCTTTTCTCAGGCCTACTAGTGGCTGGATTTCTTGATAAAATAGCAAACAAGTTGGTACAAACATGATCTTTATTCATGTATTTGCAATTTCTTTGGAGAGTAGTGTCACAAAATGACACTGCTAGCCATTCATCAATGAAAATGTTTCTAAGTTCCATTCAAACGAACTGTTCCGCATATTTACATTCTAGCGTACTAATCACCTTTTATTAGGCTAATTTCCGGTTATTCTCGATGTACAGTACAAGCTCAGCAGGCAAACCTGTCTTACCTGGGCGCTAAGCCAAGTCTGGGTGGAATAACTTCGTTCAGCAATGCTAGGCGAACTAGCCTACCCAGCCAATGCTAGGCGAGGTTAGCCTACCCAGCCAATGCTAGGCGAGGTTAGCCTACCCAGCCAATGCTAGGCGAGGTTAGCCTACCCAGCCAATGCTAGGCGAGGTTGGCCTACCCAGCCAATGCTAGGCGAGGTTGGCCTACCCAGCCAATGCTAGGCGAGGTTAGCCTACCCAGCCAATGCTAGGCGAGGTTAGCCTACCCAGCCAATGCTAGGCGAGGCTAGCCTACCCAGCCAATGCTAGGCGAGGCTAGCCTACCCAGCCAATGCTAGGCGGGGCTAGCCTACCCAGCCAATGCTAGGCGAGGCTAGCCTACCCTGCCAATGCGAGGCTAGCCTACCCAGCATGGCTAGGAGAAGCTAACCTACCCAGCCAATGCAAGGCGAGGCTAGCCTACCCAGCATGGCTAGACAAGCTAGCCTACCCAGCATGGCTAGACAAGCTAGCCTACCCAGCATGGCTAGACAAGCTAGCCTACCCAGCATGGCTAGACAAGCTAGCCTACCCAGCATGGCTAGACATGCTAGCCTACCCAGCATGGCTAGACATGCTAGCCTACCCAGCCAATGCCAGGCGAGGTTAGCCTACCCAGCATTGCCAGGCGAGGTTAGCCTACCCAGCATGGCCAGGCGAGGTTAGCCTACCCAGCATGGCCAGGCGAGACTAGCGTTCCCAGCATGGCCAGGCCAGGCGAGGCTAGCCTACCCTACCCAGCATGGCTAGGAAAAGCTAACCTACCCAGCCAATGCTAGGCGAGGCTACCCTACCCAGCCAATGCTAGACGAGGCTAGCCTACCCAGCCAATGCTAGGCGAGGCAAGCCTACCCAGCCAATGCTAGCCGAGGCTAGCCTACCCAGCCAATGATAGGCGAGGCTACCCTACCCAGCCAATGCTAGGCGAGGCTACCCTACCCAGCCAATGCTAGGCGAGGCTACCCTACCCAGCCAATGCTAGGCGAGGCTACCCTACCCAGCCAATGTTAGGCGAGGCTAGCCTACCCAGCCAATGCTAGGCGAGGCTAGCCTACCCAGCCAATGCCAGGCGAGGCTGGCCTACCCAGCCAATGCTAGGCGAGGCAAGCCTACCCAGCCAATGCTAGGCGAGGCTAGCCTACCCAGCCAATGCTAGCCGAGGCTAGCCTACCCAGCCAATGCTAGCCGAGGCTAGCCTACCCAGCCAATGCTAGGCGAGGCTACCCTACCCAGCCAATGCTAGGCGAGGCTACCCTACCCAGCCAATGCTAGGCGA
>JACJUY010001611.1:13246-46707 GCA_014220935.1 Platorchestia sp. MABIK
AGAGGTCAGAGCTCATGGAAGGAAAGAAAATACATGCTTTCCTGTCCGTAGTGAACAAGCGTGCTCGAATATTGTGAATGTTCATTTTCTTGCAAGTGATGCACTGACAGCCGCCATTATTTAAAACACTTGCGATGGATTTCCGCTCACACATTCCGATTAAGGATTTCTGGCCAGCAAATTAGTTTTGGTTGCACGTTTGAATATTCAAAAAATCTAACCTAAACTCGTGCCGATATTACTCTCTTGAAATGAAGTCTTGCCATCACACCGATATCTCGCCAAATTTTCAATCATTTTTGGGCAAATTCTCTATTTTTAAAAAAGCGCTCGGGAACGAACTTTTGAGGCGTATGGTATAATCCTCAGCTGGCATAATGTAACGTAACTGTGTGTTTATGCCCATTACACGTATATTACTCTGAGACATGCATATTGCTAGTTGTTAAATTGAGACATGCGAAATGATGGAGGTAGCATTATGGTGTGCAAGGAGTATGTGGTTGCTACGTGCTCCATCTCATGTCCTAGATTCATTATGCTTGCATTTTGATGCGTGATGTGCATGATTGCTTAACATTGCTGTACAATTGTGTGTAGGTTTAAGATTTTTGCTGTATTTTAAATTTCACCGGAAAACACGCACCATATTTTGTATTTAATTCAGTTGTAAGTCATGCTTTTGCTGTATTTTAAATTTCACCGGAAAATACGCACCACATTTTGTATTTAATTCAGTTGTAAGTCATGCCACTTCATCCTCCAACAACTTTTCCGCCTACTTTTCAATAGCATTTTTACATGTGAGCAATTGGAAACACTCTTAGTGAGTGGGGCAAAGATAAGACACAGAAATCCCTCAAAATCAGCTTTAGACTAAAAACTAACCCTTTTTGCGTCAGATGCGCTCTAGGAATGAACAGGTTTCTTTTTCCTTGTCCTAAAGCCATCCTGTTTCCGTCAAACAAAAGACTCATGCTTCAGATTCCGAGCAGCTCTGAAACAGAAAACGGCCGCATCAGAGCAAGATCGCTCTAGAGTGAGAATTGTGAAACACAGCGATGCTGATTTCTAAATTGAAGTTGATTTGTTATGGCTCTTTTGTTGCTGGAAGTCTGACTTGCTGGCTTTGTGGGCTAGAGTCAGAATAGTTTTTTTGGAGCTGCCGAAAAGCTTTTTTCGGAGCAGTTCTGCAGTGCGAAACGTGATTTTTTTTTTTAAATTTGCATTCTATTCTAGAATTGATGATGTTTTTGAGAACTTTCTATTTTCAGTTTCAGTTTACTTAGGTAGTACTGGAATAATTTATTACATATCAGCATCACATATTGCTGCATTATTTCGTGAACAATTGTTAATGGTTCAAATTAAATGGGTTCAGTTTAATTCCGATCGAAGTGCATGCCTATGACGGAAAATTTGGGGTTAATAATTACTATAATCAAATGGCAATGTTTTAAGTCATATTTCTTAATTTAATTTAAGGTGATAAGTAATTTTTTCACATTTTAAAAAACTTAAATTTATAGATAGTGTTTGTCAATTGAGTTATCCAGCAATCCAGCCTAATAATGCAGCTGAACATGTTCCTACTTAGTTTTTTAGTGTTGCCAATTGTACAAAAAAAACTGAGTACTCTAAAATGTGAGAGAACCTAAAATCAAATGTAACCACAAACTACCAACTCAGTTCGTATTAATATAGGTTACGTCAAATTACTTGATCAAACCTAATTCAGGAGTAAACCCTAAATACCAAGTGAATTTAATTAAATTCAACCCCGATTCAGATGTAAACCAAAATACCAAGTGAATTTAATTGAATTCAACCCTAATTCAGATGTCAACCCTAAACAGTACGTGAATTTAATGATTTTTTTTCATAAGCTCCATCCACCATTGAAAATTAACTGCGTCACTCGACCTTCAGTTATTTAGGAAATTCGCACTCAAATTTGACCTCAAAATTGAAATCATTGTGGTATCTCATGTAGAAGAAAAGCGTTCTCATTCCTGCTGCTGCCAGGTGAAATTTGCTTGCTTAGAAATTTTAGGAATAACGAATCCTCAAAAACACACTGGTCGAGATTCAAAATTTGCACGAACGATATCAATTTTCCATGCTGCTTTTGCAGCAATGCAATGTTTCGGTGAACCAAAAATGTGAACGAATAGTATCAGTTTTCTATGGTCCCATTGTAGCAATGCAGTGTTTTTGTGAATTTTTTGGAAGTAACTCATAGAGACGAGTCCTTTAAGATCCTTAACAAGAATGACTATGGAATTTCAGAACGAGGGTATCCGACACCGACATTGAAGTGAAATAAAACTGCCGGAAAATGCTTCAATATATTCCCATCTGGTGTTCAGGCCTTGCAGTGATGCTAAGATATAGAAATTTTTCTTTTAGGATTTAAATCCCCGCATATTCATAAGGACGATCATAATACTCAAATTTTCAGTTTCTGGCTCCTGAAATCGATCAATACTTCGTGTACGTTTCATAAATTTCGATTTTTTCCATACCATAACGATCGTCCACGGTAAATCTAAGTAGTTAAATTAGATTGTTAAGTTGCAGTAGAGCGGGGAATCTACGCACAAGGTGTGTCCTGCGCTTAGACTTTAACGCACTAAGCCTCCAAGTTAGTGAACCATTCTGAACTACATTGCCTACCTTTGAATTTGCGCACCGACTGCCCTAATGTAGACTGTACGATACTGATGATGCTAAACGCACTTCTAACTCCGACGATTTCTTCACACGTGGCGATTCTGCATGCGCATACATGCACACGTGTGGGCTCGTGTGTTTGTGTGCACGTGCATCCATGTGTGACAGCTTGTGTATGCACGTGCATACGCGTGTGTGTCCACGTATGTTGTGTTTGTATACATGTGCCTGCACGTGTGTGTGTACGTTTGTTTGTGTATACGTTAATACGTGTGTGCTTGTGTGTGTGTGTACGTTGGTTTGTGTACACGTGCATGCATGTGTGTGTGCACGTGTGTTTGTGTACAAGTGCATGCAAGTGTATGTGTGCATGCGCGTTAGCAAACCCGTGTTTCGATTTGCCACTAATGATTTCACAAACGCCCCTACACTTTTTTGATGCAGTCTCGCAAACGAATTTTTTTCAAATACTTTAATGTCTTGCATGCAAAAATTCCATACAAATGGCTAATCTCATACCCTAAACTTGGGAGGAATTACTTTCGGCAGCTCATTAATTCGTCTCCTCAGGTCCGCGCAAAATTGAATAGGTATGAGCAGTCAATTCCCATTTCTATTTGAATTGCTCTGCACAAATTGAGGCGAATTAAATGCACCCTTAGCTCGAGAAATTGGTTTTCTTCGGCAGACACTCCAGACATATTACATCGGCAGCTTGTGCGAAATGCAATGACATGGATTGCTCGTAATACATGACACGGAAGTCATTTACCACAACTTGAGCTGATTGCGCGAGTTTCCATGTCTTGCCTATAATCAAAATGCTATTTTCCGTACTAAATTTCTGCTGTATCACAAGGTGCTCCTTGAATGGGTTTGCTGATCTCTCGAATTTCATTTAAATTCATCCATGAAAACTAAGTAGGCGGCCACGATGATTTGTGAAATGAGACTCGCTGAGCCAATATGTCTGTGGTATACTCTCGTATTTGTTTACATCGTTCCTGCGTAATGATCTCGCATGTAACGCCGTAGCACTCATCTTTCAACACAAATATGCAGAAGATTTACTGTTTCAAACAAAACGTAAATTATATAAAATAAAGAAGCTCTTCAGTTCACTCGCACCCGGGAAAAGTTCTGTTCGCAGATGAATAAAAGACCTCTCGTTTTCATAGGTGCCGGAGAGTATATAATTCATTCAGAGGGTGCGAGGTACCGAAACTTGGGCTTTACAAGTTAGTTTCTTAGTCAACATGATAGTGTGTTGAGTTACATGAGCTCATCTATGGTTGACTGGAGTACGTTAAGTTGACATACCTACGTGGCTTTCACTTAATGCTTAATATCACTAAATAAAGAAAGTAAAGAAGTGTTGTAGCTATATAGATGTGTTTTTTAATCACGCAAATCGATATCAAGCGCTTCAGTCACTTTTGGGTCTAATTTTAGTCATGTTCATTGAAGTTTAAATAATTTGACTAAGCCAAGTCTGAGTTCAGTGTTTGAAACAGTTGTCTTTTAGAGTTCTTAGCTTGTAGTAGCTGACTCTCTGCGTCGTGTAAGTGAAATAAAACTAAATTTTATAATTTCATTTGATATTCTCTCTATCACCGAAACTTCGCCTCGTGTTTGGCTAAAGCGTAGCATGTCACATGCCTGTTCGAAATCCTTGCACAGGGTGTTTTTTAAATTCGGGACACAAAAACTTTTTCACGACTTTTAATATAATGAACGCATTTTTGAAAACAAAACGGCGTAAGAATTCTGATTTTATATCATTGATTTGGTGCCTACGTATTCATGATACAACAGTCAAAATGAGAATCAGAGGACATGAAAAAAATTCATTCTTCTTTGAAACTGCCGCCAAGATGACGAACTGTGCAAAGGAACAATTAGCTTTCATGAGCATTGCATACTTCTGTAATGGAAGGAGCATTGTCTTAGCCCGGCGTAGTTTTAAAAGAGAGAGTACAACCTGCGAAGTTCTCCGTCAAAGATGAAAAGGATGCCATCATCTCAGGAACAAGATTGATCGGTCCCACCATCACCAGTGCTGCAATGAGAAACATGGAAACACGCCCCCAATATTGCTTGCAGTCGAGTGGACGCCACATGAAGAATGTCATTTTCAAAAATTAGTCCAAATAAAAAATTTAAATCTGCGGATTCTACTGCCGTTTTGTTTTCAAAAATCCGTTCATTGTTTCAAAAGTTATAAAAGATTTTTCGGGTCACGTATTTAATAAACACCCTGTATTTCCCTCCTCAGAAAAGAAGCCAAATAAATCTTTTGAAAATAATATGACGTCCTCCAAAGCTAACAATCAGCATTTTCTGCTGCTGCTGACGGTGCTTTTTGCTGTGGGAACATCAGCGCAGTCCAGAAACCGAGTCAACGACGGGTTCCCGTTCATGCTGCAAGAGATCGGTGAGTGTTCTTCGCAGGCTGCTAGGCAGCTTGAAGAAGACATCTCTCTTGCTCAAGAGGCCTTATACGTTAGTGAAAATGCCCCAATTGAAGGCTGTTTAACTATTAGGTAGCTTGAAGAAGAAAACCCTCCAGCTCATGAGGTGAAAATGCTCTCTTTTGAGGTTTTGACTTGTAGGTAGCTTGAAGAAGAATACCCTCTTGCTCAAGAGGCTTGACATGATAGGAAAAATGCTCTCATTTGAAGGATTTTTGACTCCTGAATAGCTTTCAGATGTGTCCTAAATGGAAGGGCGCTTGGAGGGTGCGCATTTGACACATTCCGAGGCAGATAAAACGACAAATTCACCCATCTCTAGTTCAACTTTTATTTGAAATGAACATGAAATTCTCAATAACTTCCGGAATTGAATTTAGAATAAATAGTCTTCAATTATTTGACGATTTGACAAGAAATTTTAAAAATCATCAATTTGATAAAAAATATCATACAATGTTCATATGACAACAAATTTTAAAAAAATCAATTTGACAACAAATTTAAAAACATCAATTTGTGAACAAATTTTAACACATGTTAATTGAACAAATATATCCAAATTTGACCACAAATTCAAGAAAAGGCCAATTTGAAAAACAAATCTAAAGGAAATTAAATTTGACATCAGCGTTAGACAAATCCCTGTAGCCTCCAAGCTCCGTCCTTCTGCCTCCGGCTTTACTACAGCGCTGCGTTTCCCACTTTCTGTCTCTTGAATATCAGGCTGCAAACTCATGATAAACACATGATAAAGATCGAGTAAAACACAGTTACAGTGAGAATGAATTAACCTAGTTAAGTTTCCAGGACATTAATGCAACAGTTTACAGAACACAACCATAGCACAATCACTGTGCGATGTAAAGTTAACTGCTATGATCTTCTTTATGGTACACGACCATGGCTTAATCTCCATGAGATATATGAAGTTAACTGACATGATCTCCATGCGATGTGAAGTTAACTGACATGATCGCTATTTGGTGCACATCTTTGCCGTGGTAAGGGAGGCTAAAACTAACTTACAATCAATCAGTTACCTGCCATGATCTCCATTGGATGTGAAGGAAACTAACATCTTTGAACATCTTCGTCGCGGTAGGGTAGGCTAAAAATAACTAATAATCAATCCATCAGTCGCCTGATTTTGGATGGGAATTTTGGTGTCCAGGAGGTGCAGGGGGGGCTGGCGGCGGCGGCACGTGTCGCATTTCATCGCGCGAGCTGCTGAACACCGCCCAGGCCACCGCCAACCGCATCCTGCAGGGCGTCTGTAACCCCAGTCAGTCATATTCAGAGATGTGTATTATACTCAGAAATATTCAATATTTTCATAGGTGTTCAATATATTCATAGACGTTCAAGATATTCAGAGATGTACAAGATTTTCATAGAAATTCTAGATATTCAAAGATGTTCAATATATTCATAGATGTTCAAGATATTCTGAGATATTCAAGATTTTCACAGATATTCTAGATATTCATAGATGTTCAATGTATTCATAGATGTTCAAGACATTCAAAGATATTCAAGATATTCATAGATATTCAAGATGCATTTTTCTGTGACCCCAGTCAGTGACCAGTGATGCTGGCAAGGGCTACTTAAAATCATACATACTCAAAAAAAATGTTATTTTTCAGTTGCCCCAATCGGTGACTAGCGATGTCGGGAAGAGGCGCTCAAAATCACAGATATGCAAAATCAGAGGATGCATTATTTTCCGTGGCCCTAGTCAGTGACTCCAGGGATTGTGGCAACGGTTGCTCAAAATTATTTGGACTCAAAATAAAGGGTTGCATTGTTTCCGTGCCCCCCCGTGTATGGTGGTGTACGAAGTGGCCACTGAAAATTTATCCACCGATTTTGGGTCTCTATGATTCAATATCATGTTACTTAAGCTACGTTTTGAAACGAAAATGCCTAATTAGTTCATCGAAATTAACTGTTGTGCTGTATCATAGATTGAATATCAATAACATTCACAATCTAAAGATATATTTTTCGTGGTCCCCCTGTGTACTCAGAATTTTTGTTTATGAATACTAGAAGACTCGTGCCTTCAAAATAACGTTGTGATTTTGAAGTTAGTGTTACCATTCGTTAGATGAAAACTTATCTTAAGCAAACCTGTGGAATTACCATTACCAACCCACGAGACTCGAGTGCTGCGTCGAACATAATCGAGCATTTTTGACGAGCCCTGATTGAAATTCTCTTGATCACCCCAGGAGAACTCGACGACCGGCTGATTCTGTTAAATTTTCTTGATCAGAAAAAGCAAGGCGAAAATCGCTACTCGTAATGTCATTTTTATTAAAAATGATCAAATAAAACTGAACGTTTCGGACTAACAGTCCATCTTCAGCAAAATCTCTGTAAAACAAAACCAAAAGAGGAAAAATTAATTCACTGATGGAATATTACTAAAAGTTTAAACTTTGAAAAACACGAACAACAATGGTAAAAAACGGTAAAAATATAAAAGGTAAAGGAAAACTGAACAACCGAACTATGTGTTCGCAACTTGAAGCGGAAAAGCACTTTGGGTGTCATCCAGAGTAGGCTTCATTTTGTAAATAACGTCGTAAAAAATCGAACTCTTTGTGTAAGTGTTGAAAGTTGGAACACACATTAAACGCTCTATGGATGAGAGTGCGAATGCCTCAAACCTTAAAATTGTATGAACAAAAGCTAAAAAAGCTAGTCCCGAGGCCAGAAAAAGTTTACTTTCGGAAAACAGAGCACTGAAAAATATCGCCATCTCACTCTACACAATGTTCCGGTCTCCCTAAACGATTTTACAATCTTGGCCGGTATCTCTTAGAGAACAGAACTGCGCATTCTCGAATCCTTTCATATTTACAAAATGAAGCCTACTCTGAATGACACCCATAGTGCTTTTCCGCTTCAAGTCGCCAACACACAGTTCAGCTGTTCAGTTTTCCTGTACCTTAAATTTTTTTACCGTTTTTATAATTTTTTTCGTGTTTTTCAAAGTTTAAACATTTAGTAATACTCAATCAGTAAATCAATTTTTCCTCTTTTTGGTTTTGTTTTACAGAAATTTCGCTGAAAATGGACTGGTAATCTGAAATGTTCAGTTTTATTTGATTATTTAAAATTAAAATGACTTTACGTGTAGCAATTTTCACCTTGCTCTTTATGATCAAGCTTAGAAGCATCAATGCTGGAGTTATTTTAGATTTTCTTGATCACCCCAGGAGAACTCGATGAGCAGCTGATTCTGTTAAATTTTCTTGACCGCTCAGGAGAACTCGACGAGCGTCTGATCCTGCTGGAGACGCGTGTGGGAGAGCAGTTCAACGTGCTGAAGGCGATGGTGCTGGACCTGGAGAACAAACTGCGTGACCAGGACCAGCAAGTCAAGCGCCAGCACCGCGGCCTGCACCGCGCCATCGCCACCGCCAGGAAGACCGGGTTAGTCGACTATCAGTCCGTTCACCGGCTCTGGGTGTGTGGTGAACTTTGCGCCTGAGAGATGCTCTCAAAACTGCTAAAAGTAAAGTTCTTTTTACAAATATTTCCGTCAATGAAAACAATGTTTGGTAACGTTCGCAAAAATGTTAATTTTTCAAATAGATAAAAACTGTCAATTTGACGATTAATTTAAAAAGTATCAGTTTGACAACAAAGGAGCATTTAGGAAATTGTTTGAAAGTTTGACGTGTTTAAATATGCTTTAAAAATGACTTCGATCTATATAGGAAATGTTTGATGTGTTGAGATATGTGTTCAAAATTGCTACGGTCTATTTAGGAAATTGTTTGGAAGGTTGAGGTGTTGATAAATGTTTTTAAAATGGGTTCGATTTATCTAGTAAAGTTTGGCTAAGCTGAGAGCAGTTCGATGTTTTTTGAACCATCAGTGAATCGATAATTCAAGTTCCCTGTACACATTTTGTGACCCATTCAAGGAACATTCCTGAGTGGTATGAAATTTGAAACATTTAATTCCTTTAGACTACGTTTTTTCATCGATTTTTGACTGAGAAAGCGATAGAAAGGAAATATACGAAATCAAAATTTCGCTTTCATAACTATAATAAGACATAATTTCTTAGCATTCTGATATTGCACTTCAGTCTTTTTAAAAGAAGTTAGGACAGGAACTTAATTACATTTTGAAGCGATCGCACGTTCCAAATTTTATAAAAAAGATCCTACTACCCTCAAAATTTTAAGTCACCCGACATGTGATAACATTCGGCACCAATTTGATTTTTCACTTCGTTTCACGGCCAAAGCGTATCACAATTGTGTATACTTTACAGAGAGAACAGCACAGAGTTTGTATTGTCCGCAGTATTTCTAAGATTCGTGAGTTCAATTAAACATGTCTTCTTAATTCTTTGGTCATAGGAGCGTGACAAACTACAAATACGTTCCACTTGTCGTGTTTTCTAGCTAGAGAGAGTAAAAATTGTATTGTTTTTGTTCTGGAGACAGGGAAAAGCTAGTATAATCTTACATTTAAGGTTTCAAAATAGAATTGATGCTTTTCATCAACCCAATTTTTCATAAGAGAGTCATCAGAGACTGAGAATACAGATTTTGGTTATAGTATGAATGTTTTTTTTCGTGTTTTTGATTTTAACATTCGTTCGAACAGTACTTGAAGGGTGAAAGGGTACTTCGTGAAACCTTAGCACTAAACGCACTTTTAGGGTGACAAATGGTTTCAAGCTCAAATTTTAAATTGTACAAGAAAGAGAATTTATTTATTTAGGTATGCAATTATACGATCTACACCTGGGGAACTTTGTATTTAATTTTTGATTGTGTCTTTTTTCAGTCTGAAATTAGGTTTATTTCTTATTTCAAATACAACCAGATTTAGCAACGACAAACGGTAAAAACACGCCTAGAAGAAGTGAGAGGTTCTTGACGTAAGGGAATTTAGCCTTTCAAAACTGTTTTTCTGAATGAACCACTCGTTCTGTCATGCAAAACTGAACGAATATAATTTTCGGTTGTGACAGAAGGTCCTCGGATAATGAAAATAGAGAAATGTTAGGAAGGATAATCATCGATTTACAATCAAACTCGCATGATACGTTATCCCTCACATTTCCCGATGACAAACCCACAAGCGAGTTGTTTGACACACTGCTTTATCGTTGCTCCATTTCTCCGTTTTTGCCGCTCTTATCGTCGTTGGACATCGTGAATTAAACTCGTGTCATAACTTTACCCTGATAAAATTTGCTTCTGTGCGAGACCATCGTACTACCGTGTTTTTTCCTGATTAAAATCGCCCCAAAATTAACAAATCCAGCCCTTTCTTTAAATTCACGTTCTCACTTCTCTTCTCCTTCTCGTATAATCGCCCGATACTAAAACTAACTGTGGGTAAAACTTTGGCATGAGAAGTTAGCTTCCTCACCATCTCTTAAAATTTCTGATCGCTCAAATATGTGTTGATAAATATCACAATTAAAAGCCTCCATTGAGAAACGGACCCAAACTTCCTCCTTACACACAATTAAATTTGAAGCCTTGAAGAAATTTTTTTTTGTTGATGTTCAACAAAAAAATTTCTTAATAATATAAACCACAGGATTACGCTTGGGCAACGATATCAGTCGTTCCAAGCAAGTGCTTCCCAGCTTTGTAGCAAAGAGGAAAAAATTTCGCGTAAAGAATTTAAAGAGTTTAAAAAGAGGGATAAATCGCGGGTCAGTATCACGTGCTCGGCACAGGGAAATAGGATTTATTCAGTGCCCAACGTAGCGATAAATTTTGGTTGCAAGTTTAGCGCTATTCTGAAGTTTGTTGTGCAAATTGATCACTAAATCGCTATTTAAGTTTAGCTTGAGGAATTAACATCACGTTGACTTCAAAAATTAGAAGCGTCGCATTTAGCCAAAAAACATAGTCAAGCTCTTCCCTAGGCGCTTGTAAATTGCACAACTCACGCAAATATCCCTTCAATACTGATGTTTGTATGTTCATCTAAATTAGATACTTTTAATGTAATTCAGCCAGCAGCATTTGCTAATCGGAGGTTTCACTAGTGAAAACGGGGCAAAAACAGAATATTCGGAAACGAAGGTAAAAGTTCTCACGAGTTTCATTGCTCAAATAACATGTTCGGATGTTCAAATTGTACATCTCATCTTAAACTCAATGAAACTATTACTACGATACACTAGAATGAGCAAATTTCCACTCTATGTTAGTTGATTTCTTACTTATTTCAAATAAAGTTTCAAATTCTAATTAAGGAGCTTTTTTCATTCTTTGAGTTTTCCTTTCTTGATATATACGAGTGTTATACTTGTAGATATTACACTTGAACTTGTGTGAAGGCTTCATCTTCAAGTGGGGGAAAACTGAAAGGGTGAATTGTTATTATTTTTATAAAAAATCATCACGCAATTGTAAAAATTGAAAAGCTTACTAGACTATGGAAAAAACGATAGACAACTTCCAAACTGGAAGCATGAAATGGTCTAACGTATTTTTCAAATTGGATAATAGCAGTCAGAGTTGATTCAAACTTTACCGCCGCAACAAATGTTCTGCTCGTTTCAGCTGTAACAATCATGCCATCTATGATGTATTTTTCAGGGACCATTTAGAAAAATCGCCGGCCAGACGGCGGAGGATGGACGAACCAATGGATAGGTAATTAAAGCATTCCATGTATCCTAGTGGTTGTTTTAAACAAAGAATTATACATGAATGAACTACGCACCCAGAACATTGTTGAATCTATATTACTCAAGCACTCGTTGAACATTTTCTAAAAATTTCCTAGATAAAAGTGAACCGCTTAATTGTCTTGTGTGTCACGTTCGCTCAGCGGTTGCTGAAGTTACTTTATAATTTTTAAATATTCACGTTCGCAGCTTGCCAGAGATGTGTTTACTCTTTGTAAAATTTCGCTTACCAGGCGCGATATTTTTTAGCTTCAAGATTCTACCACAACTGATTTATTTACCTTCCCTATATATATATATAACTTTCAATACCCAAGCCACAAATAGAACAACAAATCGGCAATTCCAGTAATCGCAACCCAGTTTCATTTTTTTCTTTATTCCAAATTTTTTTCAGTGATTCGAATATTCATCGACATATCACTATAATTTTATTCATTCTTGTTGGGGAGTTACTAACCTTGTTCGGTTTAATCAGCCTCCGACGACAACGCACAATCGTTCCACGATTTTTCCTGGTTTTCGATGTGATGAAACCATTTAATTAATGTATGCCATGCACGTGGAACTGGAAAAGAGACTGAAAACTTTCTCTAGTAAACAATCTCATTTGATCACTTAACACTGCATGAGCGTTTGCGCGTTTAAATCTTTCCTACCCTGAAGTCTCAGTCAATAAGAATCTATGCCACTGACCAACACAAATACACAACCAGTGATGGTGGGTGCAGGGGGGTGGCAAGGTTAATGAATATTTGTAAAATTAAAAATTTTTCAAACTCGTTTTATGCCTCCCTGGAAATCCTAAACAGTAGACGCCCAGCATTTTTAGAAAGCTCAATTAAATTTTGTTTCAGGATTGAATTCTAAATCGAAAGGGCAGAAAGTCTTTTGTTAGAGGGCTCCGTTTCGAAATGCGTTCATGGAATTCAAATTTACGTTTAAATGGACAATCAGGTTCTCATAACTCTTTTATTTAGACGTCAATCGTTCTATTTTCCTCCTTAATTTTACTGCACTATCCTCAGCTCCTCGTACGAAATTACCAATTCATTTAGGTTCAAGCTTACAAAGCACATTACCATTGTTTTTCTGAGAAAAGAATCTATTTGGAAATCATGACCGAAACAACAACACTTTTTCGTTAAGCCTATACAATTTAAATCTCACTCTTCAGCACCAAAAACTAAGTCTCAAATTCAGTCATTAGTGTCACTGTGTTTAAAACTCAAGTTAATTTGCATTATTAACAAGAGTATTACCGATTATATTAATGGCAACCCTCCCCACAAATATGTAAATGATAGTTTCAATTTGCACAAGTATCACACAAACACAGCATTACCGCAACTTTACACAGCAATGAGCATACAAGAATTAAAATCATGACGGGTATTCATCAATTTCGACGACCGATAGACTTTCAACTCCATGACCATTTTCCTTTTCTTGGGTTCTTGAGGCCGTACTTGTTCGCTCAATATGTTTGGCACATAATACGATTGAATATTTGACGAAATTGTACGTACTAAACTATATCCTATTACACGATCGCTATGTAGAGAACTCTTATTACAAATTGGTATACGTCGATTTGAAACCTCTGAAATACTAATTTTAGTTGGTCAATTTTCTTTTCGTAGTTACAAATATTAGCTTTTGAAGTACGATACTGAAGGATTACAGACTTTAAACACATTGATTACAGTCTAGGTTAACACGAATGATAAACATATTTAGAAAAGAAGGCTTAAAATGATTGTCTCAACCTTCCAAGTTTGGAAGCTCATTTTGGACATTTTTTCATTCCATCAGTTCTCGAATTTTACCACGGAATACAAATCTCTTTTGGTCGCTGTGTCTTTCTCGACGACGGTAGCATGATAGAAGCAAGGGCAGTAAAGGATATACATCACGGCATGGCCTGCAAACAGGAACGCATTCGATTTACTTCCCCTGAATTATTTTCATTTTTTAGTTGCAGATTTATCCCAATTTATGTTTCTTTTTCTTTCATGGGATATTTCAAACTGTATATCTTCATCAGGCAAAAAACTACTACAAGGTATTGATCATTACCGGGATGATGTTATATTCAGACAATTTCATTCAACTCTCCCGACCCATGACAGTATTGTTGATTTTCTGTCATTAATTAAACTGATAAGTTTCAGTATTAGAGCAAGCCATCACGTATCTGATAAGGAAAATTTTTTTACACTTGTTAGATTCTTGTATTTTATAGTCAATCTATAATCAATATGTATTCACATATTTCCTTGATAGTCAATCTACAGGGTGACACAAAAAACAGAAACTTTTCAACTATCCAATCAAACCAAGAGTGACGAAAGAAAAATATTTCATTCATAGTAATTGAAACTTTAAAACATGCTATTTAAGAAACGGCGATAAAATTTTCCTTAGTTTTAATTAAATTACGTCCCGTATATGGCGTCTTCCTATACGAATGCATTCTTGGAATTTAGTGACGAGATTCCTCATTGACCGCTGCAACATCTCAGCTTGGAGAGCGCGAATTTCTTCCTAAATTCTCTGTTTTAACTCATCCAGAGTTCTTGGTCGAGTCGTGTACACTTTACTCATGAGATAGCCCTACAAGAAAAAATCACAAAGGGACAAATCTGACGATCTAGAGGGCCAGGGAATGTTAACGAATCTTGAGATCACACGGTTACCGAATATAAGTTGTGCGAGAACAGTACTTTTGTCCGGTGTGATCTCTAGTTTCGGTATTAAGTTTGCATTTTCTATTTAGTTATTTATCAGAATAACGCAAATGAAATAAATAATTACCAGAGCCGTATTATCTATTTTGAACTGAGCCTAATCAATAATCTGTTTTCTATTAGAGCAGAGGGTAATTGGGAGGGTAATTGGTAGAACAAAGGGTAATTGGGTGAATTCATTTACCTTTCATAACGTTTTTCTTTCCCGTTAAATTTATCACTCATATAAGTGGCTGTTTCAATTTTGCTCGCCTAATAATTTTATCATTGATATCAATGGCTCATTCAATTTCATTTGCTTCAATTAACACCTGTGAAAATATGTAGGCTAGAGCCCTCTTGAATATTAACATTAACTAATTTTAGAATGAATATTGTTTTAGACTTCCATTTCTCAGAATTTTCCTCGTGACATTTTGGCTTCCTGTCTTTCATTCATAAAGCATTATTTTAATTGTCTGATAAGCAAACTTCAGTTTTCATTCTATTGTAAGCGATTTTATTTTTTATTCAGAATTAAAAATTATCTCACATCAGGCATATCTTTATTCGAACATTAATTCAGCCAGCAAAAGTTACTTATCTAAACCATCTAAAACCAATACTTTGCTGTAAAATAAATCCTGTTTCGTTATAAAATTTAATAGTAAAAATTATACCGATAAATATCACAACCCGTCAATATGTCAGTCTGTACGAATGCTACTTATAAATCCCCTGAAACGTCCTACGAAGTGTCCTTATCAGTTCAATTCCATCAACGTGCGTGTTCCTTACATTTAAACGTATGAGTATATTCTATTCTACAATTAAATTTAATTGAAACATTAATTACAAATTATGCGCTTGCTGTAAATAATTGCTTAAAAAAATACTTTTTGAAACAAATAATTCGTTTTAAATGAATGATAACTTCTCAGTGAGCAGCAGACAAATGCTCAGTAATCATTCACTCGGAGAAATAGTTGTAAATGGGACAGAAATCCCACATAACTTTTTTAACGCATGTACACTCCAAACAAACTTATCGCCGCCGTCCGCCTCTGACACTTAGCTGAAGCTGCCATCTCCTCCTAACGTGCCAAGAACGCCCCGTATATTCTGCAACTCGCGCTGCAACTGAATTTATCGCTGCCCGTGTATCGGGATAAAATCTGCCATGCATGTTCTGCAAACGAACTTATCTCTGCTCATGTATTGTGCTAGAATCTTCTACTCATGTTTTACAAACAAACTTATCACCGCCTTTATATTGGTCAGCCTCTTATACTTAGGTGCTTCTGACGTATTTTTCCACCCCAAATAAACATTTGAAGAAGAAATAAAGCACAATGAAAGCGTTTATGCACAATGCCATTTTTAGGTGTTCGTGACATATTTTTCCAACCCAAATAAGTATTTGAAGAAGGAGTAAAGTACAATGAAGGCGTTTCAGGGAAATGCCATCGGTTGGCGCTTATGACATATTTTTCCAACCCAAATAAATATTTGAAGAAGGAATAAAATACAATGAAGGCGTCTCAATAAAATGCCATTAGGAATAAACTTTACTTTGACCGTCTTCAAGGCTCCGCGGCAACGCCCCCGACGACTTGGAAGAGGACGAGACGGACGGCAACCAGCTCAGTTCCGAACAAGACTTCGCAGACTTCTACAACGATGACCTCGATGAATTCCAGGTAAGTTCTGCAATTTTAGGAACATTTTTCAGGGTCAGAAAACGATTTCAAACTTGGGTTCCATCTTAAAAATTATGTTCTTTTTTTCGTCACTGAGTCCCATATATTAAGTGACTTAACTGTGAATGGTATCGGACCAAAAGACTGAACTCTTGTTTATATTACGAATAAAATGAAGTAGTTCAGTGGCTTAATGTGACGAATACATATATGATTAGAGATAGTATTGAAGAGAGTGAAGGAGCATAGAGGAGTTGAATTCCATCGATAAGGTGTAATCAAGTTAGGTGAAAGTTTAAACCAATCAAGGAGAAGATATATTTTTCAAGTGTCATTCATAAACAGCATTTCTTTAGAGCATTACTACTCGTATTTTTTATACAATGGAGGAGCTGGAAGAGATTTCCATACATCGGAAAATTTGATTCAAGCACATCTTTTTGAACTATTCGACAAGCGTTGTGGAAAGGTTTATTTAGTCTGAGTTTCAAATCTTTTCATTCAGAATAGTTTTAATGGGTACGAAATCAGTTCAAATTTCCTCCCAAATTTCGATAGCCATATATCGTGAATAAGTCTAGTTAAAAGTATCATTTAAACCAAGCTCTTTCGTAGAGCTTGACCAAATAAGAAGAGCTCACTAAATCTCGGGCTGGATTTGTAAACAAATTAAATCGTCTTTGCGGTACAGCAAGTAGTGAAATCTTTTCTGTTTACTCACCTGCACTAAGCGCTGTTTTCTGATCAAAATTGTCAAATTCTAGATTATACCGATAAATATCAGAGCTCAATTTTTGTTGGAAAAAACTTTGACTTGAGGATTTTGGCCAGAAAATCATCGCATAGGGTTATTTAATTCAATGGAATAACTTTGGCGGCCGGTTGCACAGCTACGACGATTTCAATGGAGTCAAAAAGAACCCTTTCTGTACTTCTATGACGACATGTATGATTTGTTCGAGATAAAATTCCCGCTGTTCCAATACGACGGATTAATTGTTTTTGGAAAAACTTTTGCTTTTCACCTACGACGACGTAAAATGCATTAGAGAAAGTTTCACTGTACCTCAACGACGACGTTAAATGTTTGAGAAAAACTTTCACATCACCTCTACGACAACGTTAACTGTTTAAGAAAACCTTTCACTGTACCTCAACGACGACGTTAATTGTTTAGGAAAACCTTTCACTGTACCCTTTCGATGACATAAATTGTTTGAAAATTTAATCCTCAAAAATTACCATGCCGATCAGGCGAGCCCCCGAGCCACTGAGGTGTCTAAGTACAACTCCTCCATACACCTGGAGGACGGTCAGAGAGTCTTCACTTACTACTGGAAAGTCGAGGACATAAGGTGAGTTATAAATGTCATTCCATAGACTCTTGCACCCAGAGTACCTCAGTGCAGCTGAATTATGAAGTAGTAGCTCGTATGATAGAGATTTTGCTTGAATTAGGAGTAGTAGCATAAGTAAATCGGTCGTGTTTGATTGATTGTAGAAGTAGTTTGACATTGACGAGTGCACCATACTTCTCATGTACAGAATTTTATGCCCTGTTTGTTATGTCCGTACTCCAGCAGTTAACTCGAAACACTCGTTAATTATCTTCCAACACAATTATTTTAAAATTCTATTCAAGGTTCAAATTCACTTTAATATAATAAATTTCCGTAGCAAGGAATTTTTCAAAATGTGTTAAGTAATTTCAATAATTTTGAATTCGCCAGGTACCGCATGAACAACTGGGGATGGAGAAGGTCCCTTCGTTCTCCTGATTTCTACATCTTCAAATTTGGCTACAAAATGTTCATGAAAATCTACCCCAATAATAACGGAGAAAACATCTACGTCCATGTCGCTCTCACGAAAGGTCCTCCTTTACTTCTTTAATATTTATCTTTTCGCCGAATTTTTCATACCGGACGACATTTATTTTTTAATAACATCTCTTTAACATTACCCTTTCTTGCCTACGTCTTATGCGTAACGCATTTATTTCTTTCATCAACCTTTATAACGAAGTGTTTTTACATTTACTGCAGTTTTTAATAACTTCTGCCCTTGTTTTAGGTAAATTGGAAGTTGTTGATTTTCAAAGGCAGTCAAAAATTTAATTAACACGTGCTGAATGTTCTGTACAAATTTAATCGATGATATTTTTTGCCCATTCGGAATTGAAAATGTGACTATTTCTTTGCTTGTAACTGTGAGAAAAACCGATCGCAGTTTCCGATTGGTTGCTCAAATTCCAGAAACGAATTTGTCAGTTTTACGACTCAGGTCTTGTTGATGAAAAGAGAAATTCGAACACTGCCTATAGTGCCGGACAAGTGGTCTTTTTTTAACGAAGATATCTTTCCTTCATACAAGATTCTCGTTCAAAAACCCGAACTTTTTTCAGTTAAAACTTGCTTTCGATCTTTGTTGCTCTCAGAAACATTGAAAGCTGATCAAATTTTCTCCGCACTGTTGCGTTTTTCAACAAAAGACTTGCAGGAAATTGAATCTGGTGTAGTTTTATTCATGCCCCAATTCTATTTATATCCGGGTATTTTTTGTCATTTTCTAAAAATCCGTTGCATTTTTATTTAGACGAATTACTTTCTTAATTTACTTCAGTCGAAACTCATGATAATATTTTTGTGAAATGTCATTTATTCTTAACTAAAATCAGTGCAAAATAAACTTCTGCTGTAGGTAAATACTCTCAAAGCTTCTGATGAAAGAGTTTACATTATTCGTCAACTCAGGTCGTAGTGTACTTTCTATCTTATTTTCACATGAGACCGTGATTGTACGCCGCTAAAGTGAGTAGAATAGTTTGCTTCTAAAACACTTTTTTAATTGAGTTATCACAAGTGAAAAATACTACGTTTAAAATACCTAAACCGGCTGCAAAATTCATAAACCCTTTACTGAGGAAATTTTTTTGCTACTTGAATCGCTGTTAAAACCACCGCCATCAGACGGTCACGGGCGCAAGGTTGTCACCGACCTTAGAATGAGGGATGAACTTGCGTTCGGCAGTGAACTTCTGAAAACATTTTTAAGGCACGAATAGGTCAAAAAATAAAATCAATTTGATGAGTGCAAGGAGGCATAAATTCAACGAAAACCGAATTCAATTAGGAAATTGTTTGAAATTGACCTAAGGGCTCAAATCCTTCTCAATTTGATCCACAGATGATTATGACGCAAGTTTGACAAATTCAATTTGACAATTATTTAAAAACCACCTAAGGGCTCAAATCAATTTCAATTTCAAATAATTTTCAAGTTCAAATCAATTCCAATTTCAAATCATATCCAAGTTCAAATAATTTTCATTTTCAAGTCATTCCCAAGTTCAAATCATTTCCTGTTTCAAATCATATCCAATTTCAAATCATTCCCAATTTCAAACCGTTTCCAAGTTCAAATCACTTCCTAGTTCAAATCATTCCCAATATCAAACCATTTCCAAGTTCAAATCATTTCCTAGTTCAAATCATTCCCAATTTCAAACCAATCGCAATTTCAAATCATTTCCAAATTCAAACCCCTTCCAATATGACTCACAGGTGATTACGACGCCAGTTTGGAGTGGCCGTTCACGCTGCCGCTGCGAGTTGCAGTGCTAGACCACAGCCGCAACCCAGACGACATCTCAGGCAGGGTGTGGTACCCTACAGAGCTGTGCTCCGGCCTGCACTGGCAGCGACCTACTACCGCTGACAACCAGATTTGCGTCGGGCTTGGCTTCTCTCACAATGATCTTGACATCGCCAACTACGTGTATGCGGACGCCATCACCATTAAACTCACTGTTTTCTTGGACTGACCTTGAGATAAGATTCGTAGTTGAAGGAAGTTTGTGTTTGTTCTCACGTTGCTAGGTTTGAAATTTTTGGGATTTTTTCAACCAGTGTTTGAAATAATAAGGTTTTTCTTTTTTGAATTCCGAATGTAATAAACCATGCGCGGCTTGAGAGATGATACTCCATTAATGTCGCTGATGACACAGTGTACGAAGTTGATAAATCGTAAAAATAATGAAATTATGATTTTCACTAACGGGAATAATTTAGTGCAATAATAGGATAGTACATTACCGTGGTAGTATTAGAAATAATGTGATGCTTGTTCAGCAAGCAACAGATATTAAGTAAATATTACTCTTAAAATGAACGAATTTCATTACATTGAACGACTGAGGTCGGAAAGCTCTCTTGAAATGAAATGCAAATGGATTACATCCGTTTCCTAATAACACACTCCAGAAAAAAAGTGTGCTTGGAAGTGAAGCTATAACTTGAGTTCAGATGAGTTCTCAGTGAACCAATATTTAAAGATAATTATAATTGATTGAAAGCTGAAGACAACCTCTTCGAGACTGAAAATGACTGCTTTTGTAATGAAAATAGCTCCCTGAAGTCGTTAGTGAAAAGTTCAAACATACAAAAGTTCTGCTGAAACTAACGACGACGACATGGAAACTAAAGACAATGCTTCTAACATGGAAATGTGGCTCATAAATTGAAGACAACTTCTGCAGTAACGGAAATAACGTACGTCACGGTGTTGGTATGTGTAGGTAGAGGAGTTGTACACGGTGTTGGTATGTGTAGGTAGAGGAGTTGTACACGGTGTTGGTATGTGTAGGTAGAGGAGTTGTATTAAACTGCTTAAAAGACTAAAAATTGCATTCAGAATACATCGATAGATTCTGGAAAAAAGAAAGTAACTACATGATAAATCAAAGTAACATCTAGAAAAAATAAAGTACCTTTCGAATGAATTGAATAGAAAGTTCAGTTCAGTTGACAGTTCAGTGGAAGGAGTTGAATAGAAAAGCAACCATTTAAGGCACAAAGTTAAAGGTTTAATTATTTGGGAAGGAAACTGCTTCTGCTTACAGAATAGATTAATATCTTGAAAGATGAAGTAAATGTTCAAAAATTAAAATAACTGCTTGAAAAGTGAAGGCAACTGCTAAAAAATAATTAAACTGCTTTAGAAGTGGAGGCAGCCACTTATAAAAATGGAGTAACTGCTTCGAAAGTGAAGGTAACTGCCTAAAGAACCAAGAGGAAATTATCATTAGGCAATACGATACCTTTGCATATCGCAACCCACTCTGAAGGTACAAGATCGTCTATTCCAACGCACTGTAGTCTGGTTTTTGCGCGACCAGATGCTTGAGGCCTGCGGAGAATATTTTTGACATTTTTATGCCCCGGTAAATAGGACTGTGAGGTACACTTAATATGCTATCTGTGGGCCCTGGTAGTCAATGCGAGGCAATAATGTTTCCCTTTCCCTTTGTTGGATGCACAATGCCGGGTGAACGTGGAGAACTGGAAAATGTTCGATGTATTTTCATCTCTACATGCTGCAAGATGATGTTTTTGCCCAGAGGGAACTAACTACCTCATTTTGTTTTTTTTGATGAGTAAATGTAGCATCGTCTTATTAGCTCATGTTTAGGTAGTGTAATTTGGGTTTATTTATTTGTATGAATGTTTTCCTTCTTGCAAAAGGCAACATTTATGACCCCAAACAGAATTCATCTAATCAGTTCATTTATTTGCAAGTGAGCAATTGTTATTTTGTGACATTTCCATAGGAAATATGTTACATAACTTTCTCTGGGATGTCTATTTAATTGATAAGGAACTGCTAAAATGCATTTAAGCACTAAGCGACTTTTTTAACTTTAGTTTGATTTTCAAATATGCCTTTGATTTTTCTTCTGGGGCATCATGAATGTAGCAGTAGCTGTGATCCAAAAATGCCCTCAAAAAAAGAAAAAACAAATATGTGCAAGCTGGACATCTCCACAACTCTTTGTGATGCGACGCCCTCTCAGTTAAAACTCGTCTTACGCCATGATAATAACAGGAATGATTTCTAAACTCAATGTTTTTTTTCTGGTCTCTGTGAATATCCTATTACGGCACTCAATTTTTTGTAACTGCTGTATAGGTTACACAACTTTTATTTGCATCTTCCCTAAAAACGACTGCCTGGACTTGCAATTGTTGCTGTCAGTTTTCTTCAGATTCTTGAGCGCTAATCATAGCTACACACTTTTAACGGAGTATACTGTTTGCACTCGAATCACACATTCTTACACTCTTGCACACATATGATACTCTCAAGCAAGCCATGACGTCTGCGCTCCAGCGGCTAGCTACGCTCGATGTACCAGTTATCAATGATAAATTTTGCAGAACTCACAAAATAAAATGGCAAGATGCTCTCAGACTGCATTCACATGAAATTCTTGTACAGTATAACTGTTGATAACAGTTAACATTAAAAGAACAGGCACCGAAAATTCTTCTGCATCAGTTATTATCCTCTGTATGTTCAGGTATGACTTAAGAGTTTTATGTCTTTGCAATGTAAATTTTCTGGGCAAATAATTATTCATAAATTTCACGTTGGAGAGCTGAAAAGTATGGATATTAAGTTAAATCCGATGCTATAAACGGCAAACCGATACCGGACTTACGCACGAAAACAGAATTCTTTGAGCAGAATTTCTCGGAAATGATGGCGTCAACAACATAACTCCAGAAATTTCAAGAATCAAAAATTTCCTTCGCATTTAGCTTTTTCATTTGATAATCAGATTTATTAGAAAAAAGAAAACAAGTTCTAGAAGGCCGGCAGTTAATGTGCGATGTTAATGCCATATTTGAAAATGAATTTCATTCAGAGAAGCGACAATAAAAATTGCTGGCCATGAGCTTCATGCATTACTGAATCACTCAAGGTAAGTAGGAATTCTATGTCCACTAGCACAAAAATTCGGTAAAAATGTAATGGTTTTTCATCAAACGACGCTTGCGAACACCCGTCTTTCGAACTTGATAACAAGTTCCTTAAATGTTTTTTCTGAGCAGATTCGTCTCCTTGCACATGATATCAAGATCAAACCTTCCTCATAAACTGCCTGATATTAAAGCAATTCCTGCGTAGGTGTTAAATTTTTAAATACCGAATGGGATGTGGGTTGAAATAGACTAAATGTTTCGTTTGATAAGGTAAAGCTCCTGTCTCTAAAGGTAATTTTTCACTTCAAAGGTGAATGAATTCAAATGAATAAAATTACTGAGGTTTGATTTGAAAAATCGAGTTGTACACAGGCTCAAATTTAGCCCTCAGGAGCTCAACTGCATAGCTTGTTTGCGTTTCGGCAAGTCAAGGAATGTAATCTAACAATATTTCCCATCTAAAGACATCTCTGTCTTTATAATATTTCTCATCTAAAGACATTTTGATGTTTCCCATCAAAAGACATCTTTCCCCACGAGCTCTCAAAAGTGTCAAAAGTAATCAAATCAATGCAGGTCCCAAGTAATAAATGTAACTCACGATCAGATCTCCGCAAAACAAAAACTATGAGTGATGTCGAAGATGAGTGCCTGCGAAAATTTTTACTGCCGATAGAAGTTTTTTGTCGAGCTCGATCAGCTCAGGTCTTTTCATCTCCCGCTTCGTTCATCTCAGCTCGTGTGCGAGCATTTTCGATGGTGGACTTAACGTATTTTAATAGATTTATACCATGATCAATAGGATATCCGATTTGGTCGTAGCTTTTCATAGAATGGAAGAAGTATTGTATTTCGACATCAGGTATGAGTTTGATTTCTAAAAGAAAAATAAAGTTAACATGGATCCATCTGCTGGTCACTAAAGATGGGAAAAATTCTTGTCTTCTTCAGGAAATTTTTCCTGGGCAGCCAATTTTACTTGATTTTCGCATCAAATTCCTAATTCCTTCTACAATTGAAGCGCAATAACAATTATCAGTTTGAATGTACGACACGTACAGTTTTCAAAATGTGTACCCAGGCGCACAAATATTAATTTCGATGGAGATCTTCCTCAAGGAGAAAATCATCTCTCAGCGGTGCTAAAGTGCGATTGATTTTCATCCGCTGGAGATTAAAAGTTGCGCATCTTTGGCCAGGTCCTCTGTTGAGAGGCCAAGATACCAAGAGACCAAGAATAAATAGGAGGATTTTTCTAAATATTCGTTCGGCCCACACAGATGTGTCAAAATTTTTGGGGCACATGAAATCTCGAGGTTGCTCGACACTCTAACGCCGCTGTGCAACACAACAGAAATACCGCGACAACCTTTATGTGTTTGAACAAGACATGAACAAATGTGAGCATTCGTACCCGAGCGTAGGGACGTAAGTATAGCTAGAGCATCAAAATTATTCACATTCCTGAAATATTCAATCATTTTTACTTATTTCAGGGAATTTGAAATTCGTATTTTACCAATGCTTGTGAATACCAACGACTGTTACCATAAAGATAGATTTAATTGAACAACTTTATCAAGAACACTCAACAAGAGGTAAACAGGCAAGACTAGATCAGCACGTTAGAAAAAAAGTGGTAGGGCAACAATCTCCTCAAATAACAGAATGAATGGCGTTTCATCTTCACATTTTATAGTGTCGAGAGACCTATACAAGTCACTAATGAATATTCTTTCATCGGTATAAGGTTACACACACATATTACCCTATGAAGATGTTTTGAAGCCCGACCACCTCTTGGAACTCTCAACACTCTCCAAATATTTCCTACGAAATTCAAGTCAGGACGTACCAACAGTAACGAAAAACATACACAGGTTTTAAGTTTTTGTCCAGTCTCTTGATCCAATCACTAGATTACATAATGCCTCTCTCTACGTTGTCCATTTTCCAGTCTTTCAGAGTTAAGGCGACCCCAAAATAGCATGAAGCCGCCTTCAATGCCTAGCTGTTATGGTGCCGCGTTGATTGAAGGAAACCTCAGCTTTCTGCTGTGATATTCTCATGGCAACTAAAACTGCCAATTCAATTTTATCCAATCATTCCATAGCGATGATTTTCAAACGCGATTCATTTTGCCCAATGAAGGATCATCAGAAAATTTATGCGAGTCGCATGTGTGACATTGCTTGTCAATAGGCGTTTACCGTGGTCGATTTCTTTTCCACTCAATCTGATTTGAATGACGCTTTGTGGCGCATTTACGATGTATTTCTAAGAGTCTAAGCATTGTATTTCTACGAGTCCAAGCATCCAAGCAAGATCTTTGGCATCTTAATGTTCGATTTAACGTGAGCGCCAAGTTTCCTTGTAGTTCTGGGAGACTGATGAGATTTTATTTGCGTTCTTTCTCCCTCTCGTTTTCTTGTTCAAGTCGGTCTCATAAACTATTTCTTTCCTAACTGTTCAGGTCTGTCTACAGAAAATTGCGTCGAACAAGTAATAATAACAATAGACGTTGAAATAAATATGAGAATATTTTTCGATTTCTAGAAGTCACTACTCCTCTGCCTTAAGCCTTGAGCTGCTTTGATTTTCTCATCGTACCATTTATGTACATCTCACCATTTAAGGGCATCGTACCATCAAAGTGCATCGTATCATCAAAGTGCATCGTACCAACAAAGTGCATCGTATCATCAAAGTGCATCGTACCAACAAAGTGCATCGTACCATCAAAGTGCATCGTACCATCGTAGTGTATCGTTCCATCGTAGTGCATCGTTCCATCGTAGTGCATCGTTCCATCGTAGTGCATCGTTCCATCGTAGTGCATCGTTCCATCGTAGTGCATCGTTCCATCGTAGTGCATCGTTCCATCGTAGTGCATCGTTCCATCGTAGTGCATCGTACCATTAAAGTGCATCGTTCCATCGTAGTGCATCGCACCATTAAAGTGCATCGTTCCATCGTAGTGCATCAAAGTGAGAGCGACAGTGCTGATACTTCAACTTTTTGTGCATCACACAATGCTCCATGTTTGAGTGTCATATTGAGTCAATATCAATATGCTTTAATGAAACAAAAGCGCATATTCTTCGTAATTACTTAACAACACGAATTAAAACCTCTGAAACAATTTTAGTGCCTGGATAACTTTGACTCCCGCTCATTTGCAAAGTTATGTTTCTGATGGTTAAATTTAAGTTAACCTACTCGTAATAATTTTACAGATACTGTAAAATTTTCCAGATTCTGAATACCGTACTTCATAACGTAATCCAATCAGGATATATCAGGATGTTGTGCCATGATCAAATTTTTGCAAATGGCATAAAAATGCGAATATTGGTGTGTATGTCCCTGAGTGTGAGTGTGTGTGTGTCCAAATTCTTTAGTCTCTTATACTTCAACGAAATGTTTTTCAAATTTGTGTCTGAATCACTTTTCTTTCATTTTTACTCAGATGCCTGTGCAACCGAAGAACTAGTCGCTTGGGTTGATATACTTTTATTGAATGATGAGGATCTAAATATCTGAATGACGGCTGTTTTTTCCAAGCTAATTTGTGAATCTTTGGAATTACAGACTCAAGTGGCACTGCCATCAGAGCAATGTAGTTCAATTAGGATTAGACAACCAGTAACCTACTTTATCGAATTATCAGTTCGTTGACTTCACGAAAACTTGGTACGCCTGCTCGATTTCTACGATAATGTATGAATCAATCTATGAATGAATTCAAGTAACTCACAAATGCTTGCTATCATTCAGCAATCGCTCTCACATTCAGGCAAGCGTTTGACTATCATTTGAATTGCGTACGGTTTCAAATCGTACGGTTTCAAAGGCTTCGTGTTTCTTTTATGTTTCGTACAAAATCAGGAGGATTGAATGACATGGATAGACAAGATATGCTTAATTCATTCAACGGCGTATAGGGCTACAGTAAGCGCACACGGAGCTATCAATATCTGCATCAATTCGCGAGGACGGAACGGGAATCAAACTGATCTTCTGAGTAGTGGACTAAATTCATCCGAGATGACGCTGCCATAATACGAGGGAATCTTCCAGCAGATCCCGTTCTAAATATATTTATACCACGGGGTGACCATGGACTAAAGTGATCATTGTCGTGTCACGGATTGAAGGACGGAATTCCAAGCTCTGAGAAACAGACCACCGAATAAACACACCAGGAGATCATACCGCAGATATTGGCCGTCACTGAAATTGATGATCTGAACTAATCAAAAATTAAGATCAATAATTGACAGAATTGCAACAAGTCGCACAGAAAGCTCGCTCAATAACCGCAATAGAATTACGCCTTACATCGCACAAGCGTTCCAACAAATTGGGGAGGAAGAGGACACAAATTGGGAAGAGAAGTATAAATTAAGCTTAAAGGATGAGGAAACAAATGAAGAGGCAGAGGAAACAAATTGCGAGGGAGAGGAAACAAACTGGGAGGAAGAGGAACAATTAAGAAGGAAGAGGAAACAAACTGTCTGGAAGAGGAAACAATATAGGAGGCAGAGGAAATAAATTAGGTGGAAAAGGGAAAATTTGGAGGATGAGGAAGTAAATTGGGCTTTGGAGGAAATAAATAGGGAGGCAGAGGAAACGAATTAGGAGGAAAAGTGAAAATTAAATTTTGAGGAAGAGGTGAGGTGCATATATCGCGCTCTCTGCGGTTCGTTCCAGAAAACGTTGCTTTTCCGTGTGCTTCACCCTCTCTCTATCGCCTCCCAATGGAAACAGCTTCACCCTCTCCATCGGCTCCCAATGGCCACGGCTATCGGGGATCTATCTGAACCAAATTCCTTCATTTGATTTCAATCGTTTTCAATAGATTGTATGGATTCATCTACTTTGCGATGAAAGGTGCAGCACATCCAGCCCTAATTGCGACCGAGCGGTTTGCCTTCCTCGCCCGCGTCCTATAACTTAACCCTCTTTACTGGATTTTTATTACAAGCTCGTAACACGCAGACGAATACCAAGGAAAATTTTCCAGGCGTCCGTCACACACATCTTATACAAGATATTGTTACTGTTGTTAAGACGAAGTGAAAAAGTTCATCTTATTTTCAGTATTCAATTCTATTTACTATAATCCTTTTCCTTGAGTTAAAAATTATGGAATCACTAACTCTCAAAAGCATGAAATGAAACTCGCTTGAAATGAGTCCCTTTCACGAAGAAGATTTTCTCAATAGCGACCACTGCTCTTAATAATAACTCTCTCCGAGGAGTGAGTTGACCCACTCACTCTCCCTGTTCACACTTGAAAATGTTATTGCCTTGATCTTCACTGTTAATTAAGAAAATTTGAATGGCATTCGACTTAATGGAAAGTGCGCTTCTTTGTCATCGTTTGCGAGCCATAACCCGAGAAGAATTGTTCTCTCTGCCCTCAGAAATACTTTCCGCTCTTCTTCCTCGAGTAATGAAATCGTGATCACAATTCAGACATTGAAGAGCAGCAATCTTCTATTTCATAGTCTGCGAGTTATGAGTGTTTCCAGGGCGAGCATCTCCGCATGGTCTACGATCCCTGCTTGCTACCACATTGTCGTGTTAAAACACAAGTTTCGTTTCAGAGTCTTCGATTCAAACTTGCAACTACATTGTCGTGTTAAAAGACAAGCTCTCGTTTCAGAGTCTTCGATGCAAACTTGCAACTACATTGTCGTGTTAAAAGCCAAGCTCTCGTTTCAGAGTCTTCGATTCAGACTTCCAACCACATTGTCGTGTTACACAGGTCGTGTTCTGTTTTCGAGTCTACAATCCGTGCTTACGATTACATTCGTTACATTGGCAGGTTCCATTTTTGAGTCTACAATCCGTGCTTACGATCACATCCACGTGTTACACAGACAGACTTCCGTTTTTGAGTCTACAATCCGACTTTGCGATCACGTTCAAGTATTCGAAGGTCGAGCTTTCTCTTCTATCCATCCTTTACGGTATGTTTTGACTCCGGAAAATAACCCCACACGATGCAGAAGCACTATGCGCACTTCCGCAAAGCTCCGGACTCGACTCTTTCATGCCTCAGAACTTATGCAAAGCGTTCTAGAAAGTGACGATATTTTTCCCAGCTCGCGGAATAAAAGGATGATGATTTCGCAACATTTTAAACTTTGCTGCTGCTAGACATGATGTAAACAATAATTTTTTGACGTAAAGCGTTGGACAAAATAAAGCGAAATTAAAGCACACTCATGAAACACGAGCATCACAATTTTCAAACATTTTATTCCGCACAAAAATATTTTTGTGGCATGTGAAAAATTACAAACATAGAAATTTGGTATATTTGTGTTTAAAATTACCTTACAGCGTCAAATTAGGAACAAACACAATTTTTCAACAAAAACTACGTATAACAAAACATACATTCGAAATGTAAAAATGAAATAAATTAATAACTATTTATTAAAACTGAATGTCCCAAAGTGAACTGAAAAAAATGTCGATTTATTTTCTCTTTATAATCGTTGATTGAGAAATGTATTTTTGATGTCCCGCCAAACAATTACTTAGTTTTCGCAGGAGGCGTAAATTATGATATAGGCGTAGCCATTTCAAATATTGATATATTTTATCTGCTAATATATTTCTGGCTTTAGAACTGTAATTCACAGAAGTGGTGCCAGGGGTCCTTATCGTGTCGAAAATTTAAGACACGCAGAGGTAAAATAGTCTTCAATCAATTCATTCAGACTAATGAGGTACATATGAGGGTATCCATCTGAAAATATAAAACTTACAGTGACCACTGACAATAATTTGTTTGTATTTTCATTTTTTATCGCCATTGAACAGTGAGAGAGAGTAGTTTTTTCTTCTTTGTACATCACATTTCTGTGTTTTTTGGTGTATATCTTCACACATTCAGATACCCTGTATTTCTCTTTCGTTGATCTGCATTAGAAAAGTAAGCTTTCAAGTTAAATTTTGGAGAAATAATTTGTATACAAACCTTCATTATCATCAGATCTAAGGCTAAATTTGCCTCAATGCAAGTAACACATGCATTTCTTTTCAGAAAAAACGCAGTAGGAAAGCACGTTTCCCGGCTACCAAATTTAAAATGATAATTTTCAAACAGGCCTTAGATATCTTTAGATCTGAGAGCAAACTTTCGATAATGAGACGAGTCCTTAACAGAAAATTGCGGGGGAATCCTGATCCTTTTGATTAATTTAACTTCAATTTACCAGCACGCCTTTTGAATGCGGTTATTCATCTCCTTTGCCAAGCTCTCCTTACGTCAGGCAAAATATTCCATTAGCAATCCCACTCTGCGCGGAAGAGACTCGAAATAGAAAGAAAAGTATTGCAAATACACACGGGTGCTGCCTGCACAACAAGAGCGGAATAATGTTATGAAGGTTCTCTTGTTGGTTTGCAAGTTCTTATTAAGCTATGCTGGGATAAGTATTCATCCTGGACTATGATAACAATGTGTCTTATGTGTTGTATACGTCGACTAATTGGGTCGAAAGTGGAAATTCTTTCTTGCTAATTTCAGAATACGTAAGCGAGGAAAAACATAAGAGTAGTTCAGAACATCGTTTTCTGTTGGGCATTTCTGATGGTGAACCGAGGTATTTCCTAGACATCTCTGCTTAATGGATTTAGCTATTGATACAGTTTTCCATCTCGGATGTTTATAGTTAGCAAGTGTGAGGGAGATAATTATCCCACGGACTTCTAGTGCAAGTGCCGATCATGAGCTACAGCACGTTTAAAGGTTTTAAAGATGCTATTAGGGAGTCTTTCACAAGCAGGAGAAAAAAAACATGAGTTGTTTAGAGTGTACTTACTCAATTTTGATGTCAGATTAGAAAAGAATGAGCAGTAGTCATAACGATTTATTGAGATGAAAGTTTGAATTGCGAAATTAAAGTTCTAAGTTTAAAGAGAAGTTAAAGAATTTCCACGGCGTAGTGTTGATGAAATTGATGCCAATTATACGAGTTTTATAAGGTTTCAGTTTAATATTCAATGTTATTCAATTGGTATGTGATTCCACCCAACGAAAATCATCGATGCGAAAGCGTGGTATTAATTTTTAGCAATCTTAGAAGAAGAATTGATGGCAGTAATCTATTCAATGAGCATGTCCTTCAGAGCACATCAAAGACAAAACTTAGAAAATTTGTGCGCTTTTTGTGATGTTCACGTCTAACGTCTACTGTTCAAATTTAATTTTTTTAAAACAACATGATGAAAATGCCCTGACCCTGACCTACAATCCGTTTTGATGTAATTTCTTCAAAAAAGACGAAATTTAAGAACAGAAAATTATGTCATTCGCTAAGAATGTTTACTAATGAGAGGAGATCTCGTTCACGAAAGAGGAAAAGCTGGAAAATAGTTGGACACTTATCGCCTTGCAAAGATATTGTAGGAAGTCAATGAACATTTTCATGATATGGAATGATTACTGACTTGAATTACCACATTTACTGCGATGGGTTGAACTGAAGCTCAATATTTAATTCAAATTTAAAGTCAATTGTGGTAACCAACTTTGAAAATAGCAAACATTAACTAGATCCGGCATTCATTCAGCTTTCATTATGTATTAATAAAAAATGAGTTAGTGACTGCAGGTTGGTCAGCAGCACTATGAAAATCACCTTTGCTTACCACCTGTGGGTACCTTCGCAGGAAATGGGTTAAGGAAACCTGTGCCTCGGGACATTGTTCACTAACTTCCCCGAGCAAACCGTGACAAAAAATTATTTATAAAAAAAGGAAAAGCAAAAACTTGTCTTTGATTCGTTTCTATTCGTCATGTCGACAGAGCGAGAGCCTTAAAGTTCAAATGCTTCACTATCATTTGAACCCTTGGCTTTTTAACACTTTGACTGCGACGTGACCCACCGGTGGTACAACGGAGGGAATTTTCATAATGCTGCTGACCGACCAGCAGTCACAAACTCAATTTTCATATATACTTAATCAAAAAAATAAAAAAATAAATGAAGGCACAGTCCAGTTAAATGTTTGCTATTTTCAACATTAAGCGACTGCATTTAACATTGTATTCAACATTAATGTTAAGTGGAGGCAAGATCTCCAGGCCCCTGTAGCGTTAACTCCAGGTCCGACTCACTAAGTTCTTATTAAGCACTGCAGTCAAAAAGGCGCTAAATTATGCATAAATCGAATAGAAACGTTGTTTCTTCAATGTCAGCGTACAGTTGCTAACAGTAATGTATTATAGCATTGAAGGAACAATGATTCTGTTGAGTTTGTGTATAATTTAACACCTTTCTGCCTGCAATGCCTAAATTATGCATAAACCTAACAGAAACGTTGTCACGTCTATGGATGTGCTCAATGAATAAGAGTAATTTTTTTACAACTTTGAAATCACAATGTTTCTTTTAATTTTGTGCAGAATTTAACACCGTTCTTGCCTGCAGTGCATAAATTACTCGTACACCTACAAGGAACGTTGTTACCTCAATTGAAGAGTACAGTTGCTAACAGTAGTGTGTTATAGCGACCTCTCGTAGGACACTCTACTCAGAAGCAAGTGCGCAGGATTTTGAGTGAAACAAGCGATTTTTTCGAAAATCAGCTCATAATCCGTTGTTACGTACAAAATTTTGTGAAAATAAAACCACGCAATATTGATAAACCATTTATAAGTTTTGAAGAGTGAAAGTTAAAGTATTTTGAAAACAGTCATGGACATCAATCTTAGCAGTTATTATTAACACTTAAGGACAAATTCACGGTATTGACGCAACACCTGGGGAAAATTTGCGATTTGGACAATTCCACTCAAAGAGTTTCAAAAAATAAAAAAGAGCAAATGTACACATAGTTCAAACATTCGCTTACTACAAAATACAAACTACAATTTTTTCGTATTTTTCGGCAGCCCTGAAAAAGTCGTGACATTCGGCGTATAAACGATTTCATAAAATTCACTTCGGACCCCTTTGCTTAAATTCAAAACAGATCGTACTATTTTTGCCATAACGAGGAGTTTCCTCTTTTCTTTATCGATAATGAGAATTTTGTGTGTCTACACAGCGAACAACTCACGTCATCTTGACAACACGGACCAGATGCTGAAGTTTTCGCACCAAAATCTCAGGTTTGACCCTTCTCAGGGAAAAAATTGAATCATGTACGCCTCGCTCTCACAAGAAGCCCTAATATTGTAATATTTTATTGTATTGTAGTGTAATATTGTAATATATTGTATTGTAATATTGAAAATAAGGGATATTGGCCTAATTTCTCATGGTCTATTAAAAATTACTCTATTTACAAAATTGATTATTTTAAAACGTCTGCATGACCATTTTGAAAACGATCCAAGTTTAAAAACTTTGGTAGGAAAAACAGATAAGTCTAACAAACCTGACATGGTGAGAGAGAGAGAGAGA